>CAUYON010204864.1:0-28825 GCA_963573935.1 Arctocebus calabarensis | reverse complement strand
CATAGAAGAAGCCCAGTGCCCATTGACCCACAAATGGATTAATAAATTGTGATATATGTACACCATGGAATTTTATGCAGCCTTAAAGAAAGATGGAGACTTTACCTCTTTTATGTTTACGTGGATGGAGCTGGAACATATCCTCTTTAGTAAAGTATCTCAAGAATGGAAGAAAAAATATCCAGTGTACTCGGTACTATTATGAAACCAATTTACAATTGCTCACACTTTCATATGAAGAATAGGTCACTACTATGGCCCAAGATGAAGAAGGGAGGAGCAGGGGATAGGAGGGGAGAAGGGAGGTCAGATCGAGGGAGAGTGAATGGTGGAATCACTGCTATGGCACATAATGCAAGGATACATGTCAGATCTATTAATATAGAGTATAAATGTCTTAACACAATAATTAAGTAAACGAGATGAGGTATACATTAACCAGTGTGATGTAAGCATTCCTAATTCTATATGTAATCAGCACATTGTACTCCATAAATGCATGAATGTATACACGATCTATATGTTTATGATTCAGTAAAAAAATAAAATAAATGGTAGCTTTGGAAAAAAAGAAAAGCAAGTAGATATTCTCAACCTATGCTTCTAGTGTCAGGATCCTCACTAGTTAGTAGCCAACTGTCAATTACTGTTTCAATGAGAGCCCAGTGTTGCCAGATCTTCCACTTTTCCCACCAAATTCGTGTGTTCATGTGAAACCCTCTAATGCAGTGGTTCTCAACCTTCCTAATTGCTGCGTTGTCCAAATGGAAACACACGACAAAATGTGTGTCGCGACCCACGTTTTGAGAACTGCCGCAGTCCAATGGCTTCTACTCAGGCTCCTCTCTTTTGGCTCCCAGCCAGTCCCACCTCACAATGTAGAAGGAAGGGGTGGAAGGGGCTGGGGTGTGAGGAACGTAATTCAGACATCCCAGGTACTTCCTGGAGAAACGTGATGAGCCAGAGATTGTGTGCTGTGATTAACAGAGAGGCAGCAGGAAGTGCGCTTAGACTGGGCTCAGGAGGTGCCCGGAAGACAGTGATTCTGTCATGTCTTCACATGTTCTCTTCTAAAACCATCTCAAAAAGGCTGTTTCTTGAACACGACAACTTTTAAAAATTATCCTTTATTCAATTAAAAACGTTCACAGTCACCAGTTTGTTTCCAGCTTTCAGTGTGTGCTGATCTTTCTAAAGCAGGACTCTGCGTCTCTCTCCACTTAAATTCCTTAAATGGCTCCTGTGACCTTTAGGATAAGTGTCACTGTGGTCCCCAAAGTGCCTTATGATCTCACTTCTGCCTCTTCCCTAACCTCTCCTCTCACCCTTCCCCCCCAAGCAAGGTCCACCTAACCATATTTTGCCTTAGTAAAAAGCAAAACCTTTTTTAAAGTAAAGGAATTAAATATAGGATGGTGAAGGTAGTGGTGCAAACTAAGAATTGGTTAAATTCTATCTGAATTCTATGACTAATTGCATTAAATCAATGATTTTTATCCTAATTATGGAACATTATTATATATCCCCATGTAAATATTGATAAGAATTTAAGCATAATCACAACACATGTGCCATGGAACAAGACAGGTGTCATAGATAAAATTCAACTTTTTAAATGGCAAATTCTTTCTTTATAAAAGGCTACTCCGATTTCATGTCCATGAAAGTGTAGGGTCTAGAATTATGCTGCTGGAATTTAAGTCCTAGATCTGCCACTTGTTAGCTGTGTGGCCTTTGCTGAATTTCCCTCAGTTTTTTTCATCTTTAAAATGGGGATAATCACACAGCTATCACTGTTGACCACTTAACGTGTGCCACTACTCTTTTAAATATCCTACATATAACAATTCTCATTATTCTTCTTATTTTGTCCTTAAGAAACAATAAAAAATAAAGACAGGTTAAGTACCATGTCCAGAGTTATGCAATGAGCTCGGTGCATAACCAATACCAGCTTAATCTGATTCTAGTATCCTTGTTCTTAACTGCTTAGCACTAAGCTAAACTCTCATAACAGCACATATATCCCAGAGTATCTACCTGGGAGGTTTATTATGAAGATTAAGTAGCTATAAATAAAATTATCTCATTAAGTTAGATGATCTATTTAAAGCCACAATGCTTGGCATTTCAGTATTAGCAGATGAATTATTGTCATTATTATTTTTTCATCACTATCATTATTTGGCTTTTTCACTTGGCTGCCAAGATATATTTAAAATAAGTGTATTCCCAATTATGTTTCCTTTTAACTATCATTATGCGGTCATTATTTCTATTTTGAAAAATTTGTTCTGGCATTTTCAATCATGATGTTTTGCAGTAACAGGTGTTTTGATGCATAGTTTCTAAGCTGTGTCAGCAAAAAGCCATCCCCATCAAATTTTTTGATTTAAGGTCTAGCATGATTTATCTTTTCCATCTTGCAGATTCCTAAAATGTATTTGAAATGAATAGATCTTAAAACCTATAAATTCAGTTTTAAAATTTAATGTGAATTAGTGTTGGTAATAAGAATGTGTGTAAATATGATATATAAGAGACTTGTGCTCACTATAAAGATTGACACATTTACATTTTTATCTCAGTGCTAAATGCTTCTTCAACAATAGCAGTGTGTCACTTAATACAGTAGCAACATGAAACTCCATAGGGGGTGAGTGTTGGAATACTTTATGTTGCCTCCTCTGCTTGTCTTTTTCATGTTACCTCCATGCTGAGCAGCAACCTCCTGCTCAACCTGTCTTCAGGGCCTCAGTCGTTTATATCAACATCTCACTTGTCAGAAACTTGATTTTGTCTTATAGCGTGCCCTACTAAGACCTTTGCTTGTGAGATTTTGGTTAACTGAGCTTCCCCGTAGTATAAAAAACATCTTTCATGTTTGGCTATTTTCCTATTTCCAAATCCAGAGCTCCTTTCTGAAATTTGAGTTTCTTTCCTAGGAAAGCTTTTATTTTTCTTCTTTACAACTAGCCCTCTCTTTTCTAACATCTCCACACCTGTGTCATATTATCCTGTAAATGTGTATTGAGTGCAAATGTATTTTTCTCTTTGAGGGATATAAAATAACATGTATTCAGAAATACGAATCCATTTCTGCAGAGTATATGCAATCAATCATTTCATGAATGAATGAAACTTTGGTACTGTTCTGGTACTTTCAAACAGCCTCTTCATAATAATTCTAGATATTGATAAATTAGTATGCCACCAACCTGTATGTATATGGCTCCCTTATGTAACAAGGACATGTTCTATAATGGTTTTTTCCCCAAAAGATTCTAAATGCAATAAGAGAAGAAAATAAGTATGTGTGGATGAATAAATTGGAATAGATAGATACTATGAACAAAAGTCAGAAATAAATTCTACGTGTAGTGAATATAATTCCTAAAAGCTGTTGGTTGAAGGGATTTAGGGTTTTGCCTACCAAAGATGAACCAGCTGTTTCTCACCTCTTTGAATGACTGGGAGCATATGGCGAAATGCAGTAATTTTAGTATATAGCACCTTTCACTCAGGCATCTCCTAAGACCTAATAGATGTTAAGCTCCTGCTAGACACCAAGTCAGTGACACTTTTCAAAAAACAAGCTGTGCTCAACGATCTAAATCTGAGGTCTGATTTTGGTGATGATAGGTCTGCCAAGTAATTTTGGCACTCTCTCTTTTCATTAGCTATTTGCTGGGGAGAAAAGGAACTAAGTGCTGCATAAACCAGCTTGTGATGACACTGAACATCCCCCAATGTTGCGGCCATGTGTACAGTACTCTCATTTTACTACTAAAAAGCCTGAAGCTTCTGTCCACGTCTGGGCCTAAAAATAATAATAATAATAATAATAATAAGGAATGTCAACCGCACAATCCAATGTCAATCCAGTTTCTTATTTAGACCCAATTATAGCTTTTCTTGTCTTGTTCGTAACAATGTTGCTTCCTACTATTGAAATCCTTTCTCCCTTTCCTGTTTCCAGACTGTTCTACTATATCACTCATCATCATCCTGGGAAGTCCACTCTGTGCAATTATTCTATGCTTTTTTCCATCCTTTCATCTACCAGAGACTAAGGAATGCTCGTTTTTTAAGGACTTTGGCACATTCATTCATTTAACAATGTTTATTGCAGGTCTGTTATGATAGGCCCAGAGAAAAGATGGAAGTTATACTCCCTGCTGTAGAAGAGCTGGCATTCTAGAATGTTCCCTCTTTTATATCTGTGTTTCTCTGGGATTCTACTGGGTGTGATTTTCACATGATCACCTCACCACGAACATGCAAGTGTTCCATGATGACAAAATTTATAAATGTTGACAGTAACAAATCTTAACTGTATAACAAGGATTTCTGAGCTTATAACAGAAACACATTTGAGAATCTGCTTTTAACTCTGAAAACCATATTTTATCATAGATAATGTGTTGTTCTGTCCATCTGTGGACATTTGAAGGATTGCATCTTAGGATGAGATTGTTAACCATATTTTAGTAACATACACAAATAAATTTTATGTATTAATACTAAGATCTACTGGAGTGGCCTGTGCAGGTTGCTGGAAGCATGTAAGTATTAACCTGCAAACACTCAGGGCTGTGAAGGGAAATTTCAAACTTCAGAAGAACAAGTCAGGCACCCGATAAAGTCTGGGAAGTCAGGCCCTGATCTCTGTGGGGGTGAGACCATAGTGAGAATAGGTACAACTGGGTTAACAGGTCAAAGCCAAGTGAGAGAGTTTCAGCCAGAGGGATTGGCTTGAAAAAGGAACCTTGAGGTTCTGCAATGACTCCAGTTAGACCTGACTGCAGACAGCAAGGGGGTTGGTTTGAGCTGGGTCTGGAGAGTTGGGCAGGGGTTGGGCTCATCTAGGCCTCTAGAGACACATTAGGAATTTGGGTCTTTATCATATCAGGTCACTATATTCCAGTCTCTATCATCCCCTGCCTTTATTGTCAAAGACTCCCAACATCCCGTTTGTTGATTGTTCTCCAGCACAGGCCTGTGGTTCCTTACCTGGCTCACTGCTCCTCACAGCTGAGGAGATACCAGGATAGCACAGAACGTGTTGAGCTTGGGGCTGGAGCTCTGCAGTGAGTGATAAGGAAGGGACAATGGGGAAGACTTCACAGCACCGACCACCAGCCACACTCAGATATTGATGCCTTCCCCTTCAAAGTTGCCCGTCAGTGGTTATAACACATGGCAGGGATGTGATAAGTTCCGTGCCTTGGAAAGATACTTTGAGAGGTGATTTGGAGCCTGGACTACAGACCAGAGGGAATAGAGACTGCGAGTTGATCAGAAATAGGTTTCAATTGTTCAGGTCGGTCAAAGGCTTCCAGATTTACATTTCTAGTTTCAGCCTCTTTCTTGAACTCCACATGTTCTTCTGGATTCCTGCTGCACATCAACACCAGAGTGCTCCAGAGGACCTCAAATTCAACACATTTAATTGGTGATCCTCAATTCCTCCCAAATCCATTTCCTCTCTGAAGACCGTATCTTGGTTACTGCAGCCTCCTTTATCTACAGGGTTCAAAACCGAGGCATTATATTCTGTGTCTCCTCTGTCATCCTCACATCCAAACCACTGCCAAGTTCAAATGATTATATTTCCATGACTTGCTTTAATTTGGTTCCCTTCTGCCCCCTTTCTGCTGCTGTTGCCTTAGTCGGTGCCTTTTCGTATATCTCAATTGTCCTCCCTACCACCAGTCTCTCCTGCTTTCCTTTCTTTCTTTTTTTATTAAATCATGGTTGTGTACATAAATGCAATCATGTACAATGTGCTGGTTTTGTATACAGTTTGAAATATTTTCATCAAACTGGTTGACGTAGCTTTCATGGCATTTTCCTAGTTATTGTGTACAGACATTTATATTCTATATTTAGTAAGTTTTACCTGTACCCTTCTAAGATGCACTGTAATTGTGGACACATCAATTACTCTCCCTCTGCCCATCTTCCCCCCTCCCCTCCCCTCCCTTGCCCCTTTCCCCATATCCCCTGCTTTCCTTTCATCCTACACATGATTGTCACTATTCCTCTAAAATGCAGTTCTACTCATATCTTTTCTAGGCAAACAGCAATAACTGAACCCCCACACACACTCCTTTGATAATTCATTCATTTTCATGCAATTTTGTGTTCTTTCATGGTTTGACTCCAGCCTCCCCCCCCTTTCTTTTATTATGCTATTTCCTGTGCCCAGTGCTCCATTTTTAAAATAAGCCTAGTTGCTGGTTTTCTTCCTTTCTAAATTGTTAATAAAGAGTCTTGTTCATCTCTGTAACCTCTGTAGCACCTGGAATGTTGCTGAAAGCACAGAGGTTCAATCGGTGCATTTATATTTTGAAGAGAAGTAAAGACTGCTGTGTCATAGTGCATAGACAACTTCAGTTTTCTTAGAAGTAGCAATCTCCTAAGGAAATATGGGCAGCTGAAGGAAATTTTTATCCTAGCATTTATTGTTCAACACTTTTTTCCAGTCACACTTAATATTTTTCTTTCTTTTCCTTTTTACTATAATATACAAAAAATCTACCCCTCTTCTTTGATGATGAAGTTAAAATTATTAGATTGTGCCCAATATGTGTTTTGATTACTTTAGAAATGCACTAATAAACTTTTTAATGTCCTCAGTCCTACAAAGTAAACAGATAAGTGAAATACTAACTCCCCAAATATGTTTAGAATATTTAAATTTTCCCCCAGACTAAAAATTTTAGAGTTCATAACAAGTAATGCAAAGGTATGTTTGACATATTAACCCATTTCTTTTTTCTTAGTGTAAAGAAAATATACAACTATTAAAAAAAAACTAGAAGCAATGGCAGAAACAAAGGTCATCAATATTCTAAAAATTGAATATTCAGACAGTGAGTTGATTCTAAATACTAGATCATGTAAAATTTTTAAAATTCATTTTTATAATTTCCATTGAGTAATATATTTTGAGAGTATAAGTATATGTAGTATAATACTACATATTAGAGACATTTATTTCATGGCTACATGAAGAATGACCCTGATGATAGAGTGATTCATCCAATATCTCATAGTTATCTAGTGGCATTGCTAGAGTTTCACAGACAGGTTCCTGGGGAGTAGTTGTGTCTAACTTAGAGTTGGGGTGACCATCTATGGGACAGTTTCCAGGTCTGGGCCTAGTTTTAGACAATAATGTGAAAGAAACTCACCAAAGACTATGAGGTATATAATAATGCTGTCTACTTTAGGCAATCCTGAATGTTTATATTTTTACTTTCTTCTCTGGGGATGGTTGGTGATAAAGTCCAAGACCCCCAGAAATTGTCCTTTCTCTCCCTAAAGCTTCAGAGAGCCACCTTTGGTATATTATATATTTCATATGTATTAAATACTTGAAGTTTGGCTGAGTAAATAAATAGAAGTCTATTTTTTTTTCCCTTTTATTATCTCCTGAGGGTGGTCAGCTTTTCTCCTTGATCTTATGAATCTTATAGAATCTTTTCTATTTTTTTTTCTTTTTTAAAGATGAGTCAAAAAAGTACGATGAAATGCTCATATGGCCAAAGCCCAGATCAGTATAACAAGAGACTCTTTTCATAAACAAGTTCTTAATAAAAGTCTTTACTGGCTTAGGAAAATAAATTAATCATTACATACTAGTTATTTAATATTGTAATTAGGTTTGTATATAGATATGTCATCGATGTGACACTAACACTTATTGGTAATGAATACATCATTAATGATCATTGATACTCTGAGGATCTTGCTTCATACTTATTAATGCTTTACTGTGGAAAGGTGGAAAGTTCATTAGACTATGCATATGTGTATAGACGTGTGTATTTTAAGGCTAAGTTCAATGTCTCTCCATTTTCTTTCTTGGCTGTTTTTTCAACACAGAATGATTTTTTTTATAGGTCTAGTCAGAATAAAGGAGGGCATTGGAGGAAGAAATTGCACTGGAAGAAAGGAGACTTGGGTTCATGAGAGGGGAAGGGGGCCTGGGACAGTGAGAAGGGGAGGTCAGCGGATATGTGTAGGAGAGACCTAAGGGTGACCCGAGGGGCACTTGAGGTCATTACCTCACCTGTCACCTCTCATCGCCTCTTCGGTATCATTACACAAAATTCAAAATTAAGTAACAAGAAAGGTCAAACAGGAATCGAGCAGGATGCTGTTTTCTTTCCATTGCAGTTAGATCTTCTTTCCTTCACTCAGCCCTTTGCTGCTCTTTCCCCCATCAGCTCTGTGTCATCTTTCCACACCTGAAAGCTGTTGTTTGAGTTATCCATGGGGTGGAAACAGTAACTGATTTAAGAACCAGAGCCCTGTCATATACAAATGAGCGAAGAAGTGGTTATATCTGCAGTTTCAGGGGCAACTAATATGGCATTCCAACGTTTTTCTTCCACAAAGAAAAAAGAACAGCCACACTTTGTACCAATATATTCCCTAACTCCAGGAGTATTTTAAAAAATTGACAAAAATCCTTAAAAATTAGGTTTAAAAAAACCCCAACTCATTTCATTCTGATTAAGGAAAAAACCCACTGCTTCTCCAACAGATTATCTATGAACAAAATTCAGAAGAACATATTGAATTGTTCAGGACCATGAGAAGTAGAGGGTGGAGGGGGACTGTGTATTCTATTTTGGTATGCTGTTTGGTTTTAATGCCAAGTTGTTTTATGAAAATTATGCTGTCCTGATATCATTCATGCAGTTTCTATTTGGTTGTGGGTCACACTGGTTTACATTAATATTATTTTCATTTTTGAATAAATCAGGGTTTTTTTCCAGTGGTTTAATACTCTGTCTTAAGGAAGCGTTGATTCAAATACACCTCAAAGGCTCATAAGAATATTACTTTTCATGTGTGAGATATTTATTTGTGTTGGTTTGCATGGATATAGCAATGATTTGAATGGGGAAATGAAGAGATTTGTTAAAGCATCCATCTCTGGTGAGCATGATAATGAGTGTTTTCTTAGTTATCTTTTTCTCCTTAGTAAACATAGACTCCTGTAAAGAAATTTAGTACATAGTATTGGTTATTATCCTAAATTTCAACTCTGGTTATTTCCTGCCATGTCCTTCTCCCCCACCCCCAACATGTCTTCTGAATGTTAAATTCTCTTCTTCCAAAAGTATTTTTAATGATAGAATCTTTTCAAATCTACAAAGCCAACTATATCTTTTCCTTAAGAGAAAAGCAGCTCAAATAAAATATCTGAAAGCATAGAAAATGAGCCCTTAAAATTAATCTAGGAGCAAGAGATAGATCAAATGTTTCCAATTTATATTGGAATTTGACATATGGCCTATTTACAATGAAAGATAATTGGGGTCAAACCCAATGGCCTTGTGGATTCTTTTGACCACCCACCTTGCTTTGGTGTAGACTTCACCAGTGTCACAGAGCAGGTGCTGTAGATGGGCAACTGGCATCAAATGCATGGTTTTTAATCATTTTCTGTGAGGCATATATGCTTGCTTTTTAAATTTGCTATATTTCTTAGCCCAAGCACAGTGAGATTTTTATATGATTATGACTAGAATAATTACCTCCCAATTGCTTCAACATACTATTTAAATTTAGATCTATTTCACTAGACAGAATCCTTGGCAGAGTACTTGTGTAAGTATGAGGGTTTTGAGAGAGATGAAAGTGGACTAAAATGTAGAATTATGATGACAATCTTTTTTTATTTCCTTTATTTTAAATATGGATAAATATTTATTTTTGCCAACCTAATTTCAGAGAAAATTGTCTCAAGTACCACGTACTGCATGCCCTTCCTTCATTTTACAAAATACAAACAACAGCAAAATCAACACCTTTTTTCTTATCATGAAGTAGGATAGTCAGAGAACTACTTATAATGGGAAACTCTGCTTTCTCTGAAACTTCTACAAATCGCAGAGGTAGCCATATTCTTATAGATGTAGCTGTAAAGGTGTGCAAGTTGGAATAGATGTGTGTGTGTCTCAGCGGTGGGGCGGGGTGGGGTAGGGTGGTAGATATAATTATGTCTGTTCTCTTTCTTACTAGAATTACCAGCTACTAAGGCAAGGAGGACTCTGGAGGTTATCTGGGCCTGATAAACATTAGCTTCATCAGAAGTTCTACCGTTCAAAGCAGCACAAGTGTTTGCCCTTGAGCCACTCTGAATTTGTATAATTCTGAGCACCACACAGAGCTCTGAGAATCCTTTGCTGTGCTATTTTCTAGGTAGAGGTGTGAGGATTTCAAGTCAGTCAGTTTTGAGTAAAGGATCTGAAAGAATAGATTTGATAGGAATACAAACTATCTCTGATGATTTTGTCGGCCAGTTGCTTTTCCTTTAAATTTTAGTTTATTGATGCTTGCTAAATAATGAATTTAGATGCAGTGTAATTTTTACTGAATGTGGATGAAAATTAAACACAATGGTAACATTGCACTGCAATCATCATCTTCTCCCTGTTGACATTTTTAATTCAAATAACAAGTATAAAATGAATGTCTACTAATAAGGTGAAAAAATAGGTGGTGTGTGCTGCCAGTTCCTTCTCTTGAGGACATCACTAATCAACAATTGGTAATTTTTCTTGGTAGAGTCTAGTCATTAATTTATAATATTTCTTAGTGTACTTTCCCAGGCAGACACTACAGCTCATTTGGAATGGGAAATAAGACCTATTTGTCATTCCCGATCTGCTATTTATCTAGCATTGCACTAGGCAATGTAGGGAAACAGCAGTATAAGACATAATTTCTTTCTTTTTGGGGGGGGGGACAGAGTCTCACTACCCTTGGTAGAGTGCCATAGTGTCACAGCTCACAGCAACCTTAAACTCTTGGGCTTAAGAGATTCTCTTGCCTCAGCCTCCTGAGTAGCTGGGACTATAGGTGCCTGTCACAACACTCGGCTATTTTTTGGTTGTAGTTGTCATTGTTTTGCAGGCCCAGGCTGGGCTCAAATCCACCAGCTTCAGTGTATGTGGCCGGTGCCCTACTCACTGAGCTACAGGCACCAAGCCAAGATATAATTACTTAAAGAGCTTATAACCTAGTTAATAAGAACAAAAACAGATGAAACAATTAGAGAGCAGCACAGGACTTCAAAATTAAATTAAAAATGAATTATAATTAGAAGAGGGAAGATTTTAATTGTCTTGCATAGATTTAACAAAAGCATATAGCAATAATGTTTGATTTATCCTTGTCAAATAATTTCAAATTTTATCTGTTCCCAGTTCCCATTTCTTTAATTTATCAACAGTACATAGCATTGGCACAGCCATTGGAGAATACCTCTATGTCTTTGAAAACAATTTCTTGTGTGTTTTCAGGCTGATTTTGTTTTCTAGGTTTCCCTGCATTAGCTTCATTTCAGGATTGAATTGACTAAAGATCAGAAGGTAGACAGACTCAAAAGTTACGATGTGTTGTAAATTTTAAGAACTCCAATTGTTTGTATTCAGAGATGTCTGTGAAGAGCTAAGGAAAGATGAAGTCGTAATAAAATCTTAAATAAGATTAATTGGGAATTTATGCTAATTTGGCCAGGGCTTGGGCACATGGTTATCAACATGTTAAGTATTTGACAGGAGTTAGAAAAATTAATGCTGCAAATAAAGTCATAAGATAAATTCCTTAATTGTGTAAGAGAACACACTGTTTCTAACAACAGGTTTATAAATGTCTACTCTTTAACAGTGTAAGTAAATGCACATAATCAGAGACTAGGCTTTTGAATATGTTCTTGGCATAGTGATTATAAATGCTTCTACTCGCTGATAAACCAAGACCTTTTCTAGGCATTATTTCTTGGCCTCATTAAAATTCCATTATGTACTTAGAAATAACATCACATTTCATTAAAAAATGTATAATTCAGACATACAAATCCATTGGGTTTTCCTTATATACGTAGGATACTATTTTGCTATTTTGGTGTTGGGTTGGTGTTAAAAAGCATTTCCCTATCATATTTTAAGTGCCAAAAAGAGCCCTTGCGGGCTGTAGCTTTTTTGGAACCTACCCCAGTGTTCCAACAGACCTTGTGTGTATATTGATTTCACTTGGCAGCCAAGTGTCTTACCATTAGATACCCACATGGCATTTTGGCCTTAACTTCACTTCCTTTATATATCTTCAGGAGGGGGGTAGTATTAATGGGAAAATAAGATCTTTGAAGTCACTCTGACCTGAGCCTAATCTCAGGTTGGTCACTTACCAAACAAGCTGTATAAATGTAGGAACTACATTTATTTCCTCATCTATGAAATGGAGGTGATTTTTTTCTGCATATCAGGGAGTTGCTAAGTCAAGATGTAAGGCAATAAGTTTTCTAAAAAAATTTGGTATGGGTGATTTAAACTGAGAACACAGACAATGGCTGGTATCTCAGTGTAGCCTCTTGAATCAGAGTGCATTCAAGAGAAGCACCATTTTTACCTCCCCAGTAGGCTCCTCGGATTCCTTGTGTTCTAATCACTAGAGAAATGGCAATTATTTAAGCAAAAGGTCTAGAGTGTATGTTGTATCCCTCAAGATAACATCCTAGTATTGCCAGGTATCATCACTTACACACATATTACTAAGTTAGAAGTTCCTTTCCCTCTTTCTAAAAAGCCATCTTCTTCTGGATGGCAGCGCAGATGACAGAACTGTGGGCATCACAGTGATCAGCTCATCGCCACACTGCATATCAAGGCAGCACATAATGGATTTAGTAAACACATATAGGAAAATAATAGCAAAGAAGGCAAAACAAATCCAAAATACTTGATAAAGATGATAATGATTAGGATAAATCTGCTCAAAATAAGGGAGAGAACGGCTTGGCACCTGTGGCTCAACGGGCTAAGGCACCAGCCATGTACACCTGAGCTGGCGGGTTCTAATCCAGCACGGGCCCGCCAAACAACGATGGCTGCAACCAAAAAATGGCCGGGCATTGTGACGGGTGCCTGTAGTCCCAGTTACTTGGGAGGCGGAGGCAAGAGACTCACTTGAGCCCAGGAATTGGAGGTTGCTGTGAGCTGTGAAGCCACGACATTCTATCCAGGGTGACAGCTTTGAGGCTCTGTCTCAATAAAAAAAAAAATAAAATAAAAATAAATAAGGGAGAGAGCCAAGGAAATCAACTCACTACATCATGTCTGTGATTGCTTCCTTATTGTGAAATAATACCTACCTCACAGCATTCTTGTTTGCAAACAAACAGAGCATTTAACATAAAATTAAGACTCAATAAATAGTGATTTCTTTTCCCTATCACTTGACCAGCATCCAGGGAAGAGGATATATGGAGGTTATGGGAAATAACACTGTGAAATGTTAGCGCTTTGCCACTTACAAATATTTGGACTTTGAAATAGTTTTCCTTTCTTATCACATATGCAACCTAGAGGGTTGAAATAGACGACCAACTACAAAATTATATTCTAAGATGCATGCTTATCTGGTTAGCAGTTAGGAGTCTAGCATCTAGAAGCGAGAAAAGTTAGAGCCAATCAGTATTTAAATCTCAAGTATGAATGACTCTAAGTTTTGATTCCAAACTTGGGCCCTTTCACTTGATAGCTGGGCGAGCCTCTGAAGTTTCTCTGTCTCTTGAAGGTCCTTGTGTGCAAATATCAGAGTAATGCCTTACCTTATAAGGTTGCCTTAAGTGAAAAAGTGTATGTAAACTATCTATAGCACCACTAAGTGGCGGCTTTCTGATTTCAAGAGGGTTCTCTTTTAAGTGCCCAAGGAGACAAGCAAAGCTCCATTTTTCTCTACCGCACCCCTTCTAATGAAAGGATTTGTTCTGTGAAATGTGGATTCAGTCAGAAGCCTGCACTTACAGACCAGGAAGGCCACAGGTTTCTCTACCCCTCATGGTCCCAATCATGGTCATTAACCACAAATGGTTCTTAAGCGCTTGAAATGCTGCTATTGCAACTGAGAAGTAGACTTTTTCATTTTATTTAAAGTACCAGTTTTCAACAATATGCTTATCAGTCTCTTTTGTAGTCCCTTTATATCTAATTTTTACTTATTAATATAAAGTTCTGAAAGTCTTAAAATTGAATGTAAAGAAAAGTGAACTAGAATCCACAGATTTTTTTTTCATCTGATCCTCTTTAGAGGGGCATTTGGGGCAGATGCTATTTAGGGAGATGAACTTAGCGTTGGGCAGGTGATGCAAGCACATCAATCCAAGTGGTAAGTAAGAGGCAGAGTCTGGGACGTCACAGATGAATGGGGAGGAATTCCCCAACCATGGGCTTTTTTTACAGGTTAGCCACAAGTTAGGGTTATCTGTTCCCAGGTATGACATTGACTGATGTAGGGACCCAGTACCAGACACCAGTCAGAGCTGAGAACTGAACCGTACTGTGAACAGCAAGAGCCTAGAAAATTGAAATTTTCCAAAGTTATCCTGGTGGTTACTGGCATATTGAAAGTTAGTATTTCCCTTAAACTAACCAGTCCAGGACAAACAGAAAACCAAAGAGGGGTATTTGGTTTTTACTGACAATAAACACTTTTACTAAGGAGAGGCATTCCTAGGAGCAATATCAAAGCAGTGAGATCAGCATATAACAAAATGAAGTTCTTTCTGGGATAATTAATTACAGGAATTATAGCCATATAATGGCTCAAACTTCGCTGATCCAAAAATCTAATTCTCATAACCCCATCAGTGGTATCACTTTACATCACCAATGAACAATTTAATAGCAGGGAACGATAGTTGGATATAAAATTATCAAGACTTTATTGCCTTTACAAAAAGCTTGGAAAGCATTTACTGGCATGTTATGAAGTATCATAAATAATTAAAATACATCTACTTATTAAAATATCAGAATAGATAGTGATGTTATAGCTTCACTGTTATTTATTTCCTCATGCTCATTTATAAAGTTCAATAACTTCCAGAAGTTAATTGTCATTAGTGCAAAATGGAAAAATACATGTGATTTATGGGTCGAAGAAAAAGAAGATGGGGCATTACCGTACGTTTCCCTAAAAGACAGGAACACCAATTAATGTCTTCATTAGGGAAAAACAATTCAGAAATGGATCAAGTTTTTGCTAACACTTTTTTTGGAGAAAATAATTTAAGTCCTTATGAATAAATTACAGTTGTATTCAATTTTGAAATGTTGGTTGGATCTAAGTCTCTACTTTGAAAAAACATCGATATGAAATTCAAGCTACAGAATTCAAATACCTTTCACTTGTTTTTATATTAATTCAATCAAAACAGAACATGTAAATCAACGTTGACAAACTATGTATTAATAATACAAAGAAATTATGACAAATTTGAAAATTATTTTTCCCAGTGATGGATAATATCCAGTATTTGACTTTTGAACATGCATGAACATGGAAAATACTTAAATATTTGAAGTGACATGCTCACAGACATATGTGGAATTTTGGTTTAAAAGAGACTGTTGGTAGCATCCTGGCCAGCTTTCAGATTTTACTGATAAGGCCTAGCTGTGTATTTCTCAAAATTCAATGTAAATATACATCACAACTGTGTTTCTTAAAAATTTATGTGCATATAGATCACCTTGACATCTTACTAACATGCTGATTATGGTTCTGCGTTTCTGTGAAGCACCTGAGTGATGCAAAGGTTGCTATTGGAAGAATCATACTTGAAGACCAAGAGATGAGAGAACTGAAATACTTGTCCAAAGTCACACAAGTAGTAGGAAAATGAAGATTAGCATTTCTTGCCCCTCTCATACCTCCACCTCCATGCACATCTTTTTTTTTTAAATATCTGTAGCACAATGGTCATGAGTGTAAGTTGTAGGCAACCTAGGCTCAAATCCTCTCTTACTTTGTTGTAGCCTTGGACAAGTCATATAATCTTTCTTTCCCTTAAGTTTCTTCTTTTGTACAATGGAGAAAATAGTAATAAAACTCATCTTGTTAGGTGGTGTAAGAGCAAAATGATTTACGTAAGGTCATTAGATTAATGCAAGCATGTAATAGACATTTAATGAATATTATCTTTTATCATTATGATTACAATCACCATTCTTTCTGTTACATAGCAGTACCTCAATCTAGGACATTTTGGGGGAACAACAGATGTTTGTTTTCTTTATAGAGAAGATCAGCAGCACAGCTAATAATATGAATTATTATTTGGCCTAATATTATATTTTTATTTGAGTGGGACAATATTTTGGGTATTAGGAAATTGTCTCAAACGATTAATAAATGACTATGTTGAGTGTTTAAGTTGGCCAGTAATTCTACAAAGTGACTGCCTTTTACTCTCTTTTAGAAATAAAGAAACTACCCTTTTTTACTAGTGGAAAAGCTTTGTTCTGACTTTCTATAAAAGGAACTTGATGATGAATTAGAGAAAGGTCAGATGTCAGTCAGTCTACAATCATACATCATGTTAAAAGTAGAGTACATATTTGCTATGGATAAACCAACACTAAGAAATGAGAAAGTCTTGGGGAATCAGGGTGTGTGTGTTTGTTTGTTTTTAATGTTATATGATTCTGGATCTGGATTTGGATTTCAGTCTTCTGGGTTTCTCTGAGTGGTGAGGGGATTAAGAGAGCACGATACCTTTTTACATTGTTTCCTGATAGGAGCATCTTCCAATAACTAAATTGCTCTTATTTTGCTTTCTGTCAGCCACGTAACTTTTTAATCCATGTCCTTAATTGCTCCTGCCATCTGCACCATATGTGTCAGCCCACAAAGAACAATGTCCGTATCACGATGCTGCAAGATGATCCTCGCTCCAGGTGGTTTCATGGCAAGATGAACAAAGTTGAATGAGAAAGTAATTTATTTTTTAAAAACCAGAATGCCAATTTGCTAATGGACTATAACTGTCACATAGTCTAAAATAGGGGTCAGTTGTGCTTATACATATGTACTGGTCTGCGTGACAATTATAATTATTATTGTAACTTGTAAATTAGAATTTGTTGAGTGTGGATTGGTGTACAATAAAAGCCAAATTTTATCCAAAGAGTGCTTGATAAATAAAGAATTAGAATAAGGAAAATTTCATGATTTGAATATTAATAGCAGCAGGCTAACAGATGGCCTGGGGTGAGCCTACTGTGACTGTAGAGTAGGGTATTATCATGTCCTGAAAGTTAAGGAATTGCCATTTAATCACATTAGCTCAAAGACGACCCAAATTTTATACATAGGGGAGTACAGCATTAACAGTCTTAGCATATTCACTTACTTGTTTAGACACTATGTAGTTGCTGTATCATAGACACATGAAATATTGAAACTAATACCTGAATCATATGTGGAATAGGAGAGTTGGCCAACGTGGTGTGCAATGCACTGAACCTATTCTCAACTCTTCCGAAACAGGAATTTGTGTTTTATTTCTATCTCGAAAGTGGATACTACGATATCATTAACACCTTTACTTGACTATTTTAGTGTTTGTATTTCTATTTTGGAGTTTTCCTTAGTTCAAAAAATTCTTATTGATTTTATAACATAATCCAGAATCTAAACAAATAGTATTTATTAAAATTAACTTAGTATTGACTCTAACATATTATTATGTACCTGAAAGACCACATGCAAACATATATTAGTAATTTGAATCCATTTGTGAAGATGATATAGATTTGACTATATTTAAATAGTCAGCATTTTATTTATGGTTTTGCGAATGTCTTATTTTCCTATGCTTTGTGCAACGTTCCTAAGTGCTGAGAAGTTTGAGGTTGTATTATTGAACATGGATGTGATTTTTTTGTGGGGGGGAAGGTGACAGGGAGTATTATGACTCTTCAGAAAAACACACACCCACAATTTTTATGAACACTTCAAAGATAAGAAGAGAAGCTTGACAGGAGAGCAAGGAAGATGGTAAAATGATTCTGAGTGACACATGTTCTTTAAAACAAATCGCTAAATTTATGTCAACAAGCAAGAAGTCAGTATTATTTGAAAAACAGTACAACTGAATCTAGGTCCTCTGTCATGTGGTCATGCCTCATACACCAACATATGTGCCAGAATCTACAGACTTGACCCCTGCTGTTGACAAGTACATGGTCAAGACAGGAAGGTTATTTAATCCTGTTTAGGACATCAGTCTAAGCTTTTTCTTCCAGTATTATGTAGTTTGATCCCATCCCCCCCACACACATTCAACTTAGTTTTCTGTTTGCCGTGTTTCTAATTTTTTGTTTTAATGCTTTGCATTACTTGACTACATTCATCACTTCTCATCAAATTTGTCCAGATACTTTTCCTGATAGGAGATTCTCTTCTTAGCCTTGTTTTTCTCTGTTTCTTCATTGTTCTCCTTTGGAAACCAAGACTGTCCATTTCTTGGTTACCACTGTTTGCTACAACTTCTTTCCTGCGATGGGCCTGGCCTGTTTGACCAGAAGACATGCCACACAGACTCTGGAAAGTGTTGAAGGGGCCTGGATCTGGGTAAGGATGCTGACCTTTGTTGCCATAACCATCACCATAGGCTGATGCTTCCCTCAGAAGGAAAGCTTTTAGAAGTAATGGTTTTGAAAGATTAGTGAATTGATCCCAACAAAACTCTGTCAAAAGGGAGAGAGGAAGAGAGAAAGGTTGAGCTTTGTTTCAGAGTAGAATTTTAAGATAAAAAATGTCTAAGGAAGTTTTTTTAACATTAAGTTTTGCCATATAGATGATATATAACTTCTTTTTTCTCCAACAAAATGGAATTAAGGAACTCTATTGGTATTTGAGAGTTTGGAGTTAGGTTTTTTTTATTTTTATTTTTTGAGACAGAGTCTCACTTTTTAGCCCTCAGTAGAGTGCTGTGGCATCACAGTTCACAGCAACTTCAAACTTTTGGGCTCAAGAGATCCCCTTGCCTCAGCCTCCCAAGTAGCCGGGACTATAGGCACCTGCCACAACGCCCAGCTATTTTTAGAGACGAGGTCTGGCTCTGGCTCAGTCTGATCTCAAACCTGTGAGCTAAGACAATTCACCTGCCTCAGTTTCCCAGAGTGCTACAGGGACTACAGGTGTGATGGCGTTAGGTTATTTTGAACAGGTCAATGTAATAAGACTGGCCTTATGAGGAAGGAAAGAATCTAGTTGTATTTGGGAAAACCTGCACTGTTGTGCCACATGGATGAACAAAGATTTACTTCTTGACTCTGCCTCAGACGTGACAAATGACAGCTTCCACTGATAGTTCAAGGAATGGCATGTGAAGTTTTCTTCTGAGTGCTGGAATCCCTTAGGATAAATTCTACTGGACTCTAATTACGATGTTGAGCAGGGTGCTCAGCATTTGGTGCACATCACTGTTCTCTATGCATGTTTTAGAAAGCACAGATTGTACAGCAGCCTCAAAAGAGACCTACTGAATCGATTTCTGCCGGTGGGACCAGGATATATGCATGAACCAAGTTCTGTACATATTTGTGACGTTCAAGAAGGGTCGAGAACCCCGTGTTGGCATGCTTTGCCTTTAAGGCCTCAAGGACAGAGAATTCTGGCTTTACGAGTAAGACAAGCTGATCTGGAAATTAGAAGTCCTGCATCAAAGTGCTGAGGTTGCCTTTGTTGAAGGTGGAAATAGAAAAAGAAAGCTCAACTAGCAAGGGAGGGGGAGGAGAAAGGAGAGAGGGGTGGGGGAGGAGTGAGAGCCAGTGGCGGGATCTCACCTAAGGTGCACAACATGAGGGTGTTCAGCACACCCCCTCCCCTGGTGAAGGGCTCATAACTTGAACTTATAACTTGAACTTTACTTCAGAGTTGAAAACAATGCAACCCAAACATTTGTACCCTCATATCAATTTGTAATAAAAATAAATAAATAAGAAAAGGAAAACTCAGGATGAAATACTGAAGAATATCTAGGTTGTGGATCTTGGAGGCAATAGTTTTTCTGGGGAAAAAAGATAAAGAAAGAGTAACCAAGAAAAGGGAGAGCCAGGAGAGGTGTGTCCATCAAGGCTGATGCTGTGGGAAGGTGAACACTGAGGAAAGGCAGTGGGAGCTGGTGATCAAAAGGTCATCAGGGATGTCTAGAGAGAGGATGGTGTTGCGGGTGGGAGTCAGATTGCAAAGGTCTAAGGCTGCTGTTCCCAACCCTGGCTGTGCCTAATGATCCTTTCTGAAAATTTAAAAACATGAGAAAGACATGAAACTATAAAAATTCTAGAAGAAAGTGCAGGGAAAACTCTTGAAGGAATCAACTTGGGTGAATATTTTATGAGGAGGACTCCCCAGGCAATTGAAGTAGTATCAAATATACATTACTGGGACCTGATCAAATTAAAAAGCTTTTGTACAGCCAAGAATATAGTAAGTTTAGCAAGCAGACAGCCTTCAGAATGGGAGAAAATATTTGCAGGTTATGCCTCCGACAAAGGTTTAATAACTAGAATCCACAGAGAACTCAAACGTATTAGCAAGAAAAGAACAAGTGATCCCATCTCAGGATGGGCAAAAGACTTGAAGAGAGACTTCTCTAAAAAAGGCAGGTGCACAGCCTGCAGACACATGAAAAAATGCTCACCATCCTTAATCATCAGAGAAATGCAAATCAAAACTACTCTGAGATATCACGTAACTCCAGTAAGATTAGCCCACATAAAAAAATCTTAAAACCAGAGATGTTGGCGTGGATGTGAAGAAAAGGGAACCACTTCTACACTGCTGGTGGGAATGCACACTAGTACGTTCCTTTTGGAAGGATGTTTGGAGAATACTTAGAGATCTAAAAATTGACCTGCCATTTGATCCTATAATTCCTTTACCAGGTATATACCCAGAAGACCAAAAATCACATTATAACAAAGACATCTGTACCAGAATGTTCATTGCAGCCCAATTCATAATTGCTAAGTCATGGAAGAAACCTATGTGCCCATCGATCCACGAATGGATTAATAAATTGTGGTACATGTATACCATGGAATATTACGCAGCCTTAAAAAAAGATGGAGACTTTACCTCTTTCATGTTTACATGGATGGAGCTAGAACATATTCTTCTTAGCAAATTATCTCAAGAATGGAAGAAAAAGTATCCAATGTACTCAGCCCTACCATGAAGCTAATTTATAGCTGTCGTATGAATGGTCTAACCCAACTATAACACAAGAATATAGGGAAAGGGGTAAGGATTGGTAGGGGAGAGGGGAGGATGGGCGGAGGGAGGGTAATTGGTGGGGCCACACCTACAGTGCATCTTGGAAGGGTACAGGTGAACCTTGCTAAATGCAGAATACAAATATCTTCATATAATAATGGAGAAATTGCCAGGAAGGCTATTTTAATTAGTTTGATGAAAATGGTTAAGATTGTATATAAAACCAGCACATTGTACCCCTTGATTGCACTATTGTACATAGCTATGATTTAATGATAAAGACAATTTAAAAAAAATGGAAAAGAGAAAGAAAAAAGAGAAGAGTATGAAAGAAATCCCCTTCTCTTTTTTAGAGGAAAGGAGAAAAGAAGAAAAGAAAGAGAGAAACAGGATAACAGGGGAAATGATGGTGTTAGGGAAGGTTTTTGACCATACTCGCAACTCTAGGACTTTGAGGGGTGTCGATAAGTGGGTCCCTCATGTTGGGATCTCCTTAACAGTCTGGGAAAAAGCAAAACCCCACTTCCACCAAATATAGAGAAAAAAAATCAGCAATATGTCACAGTAGGGACCTACCAATACCTTTCCAAAAGTCAAAGCCAGAAGGACACCCCAGACCATGAACTCATGACCTTCTTGAGCAAGACTAAACTTATGACCAGCTCAGAGCCAGGTCAATGCCATGAACCCCTCGCTCTCAGAGAAAAGAAAAAAGATATAGATAAAGAAAATTTAAAAAAATATGATTATATAAATAATGAAGAAAAGGAATATCTTAGCTGTTGTATGAGAAATTTATATGGGAAAGATTTTTTAGAAGTAAAAGTAAAAGAATAAAAAGGGTAGAAATAAAAGAGAGAGAACGATTAAAGTGTTTTTTTTTCAATTATATTTTTATTTTTAATTTTTGCTTTTTTCAATAGTAAGGGTACCTCCACCTTTGTTATGGTCTTTCAGACTATTTTAATCTATCTATTTTATTTCTACCCTTTTTATTCTATTTTGGTGTGTATGTGTGTAAATATATATGGTAATATACTACCTGGACACAGGCACTGTGGTGTTAAGAGATGTGGAACATATGTTCTGGTTTTGCTGTATAAAATGGGGCCTGGACACCAGTCTCAAGTTGAAGAAGAGACCTAATACTGTCATCTTGATTTATTTGGCCTCAATCAGAACCTGATTATTTCATCAATGTTCAGTCCTCATAGGATTGGACTCCTAAGGCTTTCACCAGTTTTCTCAGGAGGCACATCAAACAATGCCCCCTAACAATGAAGTAGCCTTTCTGGAGAGGAAGGGACTGCTCAGCTCACCCTGAAGATAGTTGCTTAAATTCAGTAGGCATGGCAGAGCCAGCCAGGCACTAGGACTCTGTGGATGATTTCTCCTACGTGGACTTCCCATAATGGCAGCACTCTCCTAGCAGCCAAGCCAATGAGAGATCTAGCCTACCCTGTATTCAATCCCAACCACTTTAAGCTGTTCAAGTTTACTTGCTCATTTAAACCTTCTAAGGTAACTGCAGTGAACAGCTCAGTTCAAAATTACAAAAGCTGCACGATAGACTTTTCTTGTCCCCTGCTGGAGGACTGGCCAGCCCATCTCTGCCCATACCCTCTTGCCTTTGGGCTGCTTTTCCTCAGCTCCAGACATCCACACTAGCTGTTGGATTCCCCCTCTGCTTCATTGTACTCCTGGAGTTATGTTACTGTGTAGATTCTTCCAGTCAGAGGTGGCTTGGAGATGTCTCTAGTCTGCCTTCTTTCTCTCTATATATTTTAAAGGAATACTCATTTTGCATGATATAAACTTCATAAGATCATATTATTTTTGCTGCCCTCTTTAATGTATCTGAAAACCTTACAGTTTATGTTGCTGTCATGTGCATGCATCTTCATAAGTATAGATACCAATATATGAAAGGATAATATAGGGAGTTCACAGATCATGAAGCAACTTAATTGTCTATAAATGCCTTCTGATATCTTTAGCAGCATTTATGTATGTATTTTAATTATTGTAGAAATTAATCTTAAACACACTTCTTAGTTTATCTGTATTTTTCTATTATATGATGTTAGATTTTTTTATAAAACATAAGACTAAAACCTCAGTTATTTGTAAGTGCTTTCAAAATATTTTCTGTGAGGTAAGAATGAGGTAAGAATTATCTGCTTATCAATCAACCTACAAAACATTTTTTGTGCATTTTATGTATATTATTTTAAAGTTGAAGTTAAAGTTAGAATATTTATGGTGGATGCATTTTTTTTAATAACTTATTTTCCTAAATGAATTACTTTTAAAACACTTGATTTTACAAAACAGTCTGTCACATAGAATATTAAATATTGCTAATTGTTTTAGTTTATTCATCATTTATCTTGAAAAAAATATTATATGTGGTTTCCCAGGAAGTTTACTGTGATTTTTTAGGATTAGTGATTTATTCTAGACTAAATTTTCAGTTGACCAGTATATAACAAGGTCATTATGGAAATATATAGATGGACACACCATTTTTCTTTCTCCAGTCCTCAGAGAATCCTTGTCCTGCATGATTTCCTCAAGATAATGGTAAATGGTTCATCAGTGACATCTGACATTTTCTTAATTACTCTCAGGGCACATGACATGAGGATGTTCTGATTTGAATTCTTCCAGTTTTTTCGGGAGATATTTTCTCATTTCAGCCTAGTTCTCGTTCCATGCTCCACACAACTGGTTTCTTCCAACATTAAAAGCTTTATTACTATTATGAGTGTTTCTCCTTACCTGTCAAAGTAAGGAAATTTACTCTCATTCTTCTTTTATCTTTTTAATTATTTATTTGTTGTTAATATTATTGCTTAATATAGTCACACCTAGTACTTTTGTTGGGGATAATTTTTTATGAACTATATTAGTAACATCTCTCTACTTCTGGCTTACTTATGCTTAAACCTACCTACAAGTATGTTTTATTAGACATTTCAGCTCTCTCATTCAACTTTGAACTCTTTATGTTTATATTAATGCTTCTTAATCAATGATGAATTATTGAGTTTCTAGGTGAATTTTCACATTTAATTTTATGATACAATGTTAGTTCTTTTGAAAATGAATTCCAAGTAAATGAAATTCTAGAATACTTTTTTATCTTCAGGTTATAATTTTCCTGGACAAGAGATAGTGCCAGAGTTTCATCAGCAACATTCCCTCACAAAGATGAAAATATTGATTTTAGAAAACAGTGGATATGAGTTTAATTATGTATCTAATGATGTATTTTTGATACCCTGCAAAAATATAATCACCCTCCTTTTCTGTTTCAAGATGCAAGAAACATACCTAAGAATCCCTTCCCTAACTACCTCACAAAGAGAGTGCATAGGAAAGCACTTTGTAGCTCATAAAACTGTAGACAAATGCCGTGCGTGGGCGCATACGTGTGTGTGTGTGTGTGTGTGTGTGTTTAATGCATTCTGGAAGTACAAATAAGGAAAGGCTACTTTCTAAGAAAGTAACAAAAACTATTGAGGTCATGTTTTCCAAACCTAAAGAATATCTGTCCCATTTATAGTTATACTCTGGAAACTCTATTGTACACTTTATTTAGTCAGATGTTACAGGGTATCGGAAAGATCCTGCTTTTGTAGCTTTACATTGTAAAAATGGATAATCCCTATGTTATTCCCTAAGGGAGTAGGAGGCTATTAAAAGCTCTTCCCTATAACTCTCTCCAGCTGAGTTGATACACATACCTTTTCAGTTCAATGTCAAGCTCCTATTGAACTCTATGTCAGTTGAATAGCTCCTCAAATTTCCTTATAACTTTCATTACTAGTTTTTTCCCTGAGGTTACAGTGTTGCCACGTGGTGTATTCTCACTGCCTCAGTCCAGCACTGTAATTTTGGTTATAATATCTGGCACAAAATCAGACAATCAAAAAACATTAAATGTTTAAATCTTACTGGAAACCTGTCTTTCTTTAACATTCAAATTTTTCATTGCATGTTATTAGGCCAGGCAGTGTTTCATAAAATAGTATTAATGTGCTTCAGAAATCTTTAGGAATTTCTTCAAAATAGCAGAGGAGGAGGAAAATGGATAATAACTTTTTATACCTGATATATCTGCATTTTTTACAGATTAATGTCTGTAAAAAAATTTTTTTAAATTAATGTCAGGGATTAAAGGAGCAAACCTGAAGTCCTTAGTAAAACAAATCACAATTTTGTTGTTGTTCTAATGGACATGATGGTTTTTCATTTTCTAAGATAATTACTAGGAACTTAATTACTTTTGTTGTATAAGTCTTAATCCTGAGCTTTGAGTAACTCTACTTACTTTTTTCAAACTCCATCTTCTAAGCTATAAAATAAGACTATTAATACTTAACCGGGTACAAATTCTGTCACCAGTCATTGAGATAAAATTCAATAAAGCACTTTAAATGAAATAGATTATAATTGGCATATATTTCATCCTCAGCCAGGTCTATAGAATATATATAGCCCAAACCTGTAAACAAAAATATAAAACATTGGGCTATTCCATCAAATAATACAATATATAATTGTGACCTCCAAGAACCAGTCACACTCTGCAAGAGCAGAGTACATAGAAATAAATTTACTAACTTGTATGGATCAATTATTATAACTATATGTACATGGAAGTTATAATCAATAACATCTAAACTAGTAGAAATTTCTGTAGAGAGTTTTTTCTGAGGCTGTAGAGTATACAGCTTTTACATGATCAGAGGGTGGATGGGGAAACTTATGGGTAGATGATGCAGCTAATTAAACGCATAAATGCAAAATAAGTTGATCTATATAGAATGAAAAGGATATTAATTTCATATGAAAATAACTTTGAAATAGAATTAAATATCCTTGCATAGGTAAGAGGAAATCAATTTAATACATTTAGTAGGATGAGAAAGATAAAATAAGTGATATTTTAAACAATGGAAATGCTCAATTTTTTGGACATTTTAGATTTTTTAAAGAATAGTGTAACAATGATAAGAGATATTAGACTTGGGACAGCTAGCTATGAGTCTGTGGTGGCTATTTATGTTAAGTTGGTGGTGTTATGTATTAAAATACTAGCAGCAGAAATAGGGAAAATGAAAATACTTAAAAGGAAAAAAAAAGATAGCCAAGACTAAGCAGCATATTCTTATTTTGGCAGAAATTAGGAAAAGAAAATCACATTGTGACTCTTTCCTGAGAATTCCTCTAACTCTACCATTTCAACATGAGGAAAATCCAGTTAAAATCAACATTAGCTAATAACCATGAAAAAAAAATAAATCACCAAAAAGGAAACATAATGTATACACTATACTAAATGTATACGTATGTATACATATATACTAAATGTGTGTATATATATATATATATATACTAAATAGGAAGATTTCTTTGTTCTGACAATGATGGGCTGACATGTTCAGACATTACTTGATTTTCTTTCTTTTTGAGCTTCAGCTTGCAAAGCTCAAATTGTATGTCTCTCTGAGAGACTAAACAGGATTCAAAAACATGGAGCCCTCAAACGTTGGGGTCTGGGCTGATTTTTCAAAATTGCTCTCTGCTAGATAAACTTCTAAAAGCAGTTGTCAAATCAAACAAGACTGCATTGAGTACAAGCTATTGAAAGCAAAAAGACAAACATAAAATAAATGGTTGACCCGGCTCAGTGTTGCACTGAAGGAAAGCTATGCGTGTCAGTCATGGCACCTTAAAATTCTCCTGGGAACAGATCAAACATACAAGAGGAGAGTGAAAAAATAAAATACTAAAACCTGGAAAAGGATGTAAAAAACCATGGAAAGGAATAAAGCCCAGTGGAAAACAAAAGGCAGGTAAAGCACAGCGGAAACGATGGATTCATTTTTCTAGAGTACCAAATTCAAACATTCATTTCCTCTTCATTTCAAGTAGATCTCTTTCAGGCCTTCCTGGTTCACAGGAACAGCTCAAAAAGCACAGCTGAGCAACACGAGCATCTGATGAAGAAAGGAATCAATGAAGACAAGCTGGTTTAACTTTGAAGAATTATTAACCACTAGGAAAGTCAAAATGCGTAAGGAAAAGGGAGATGTAAGTCAAAGAGGAGAGTGTGAAAGATTTATTTTTAAATCTAGTTGACATGCCAGTTTACCCAGTCATGAACTAAGCTAATAGCTTAAAACACCTTGGGAACTTTTCTATGAAGTGTGGTAAAACAGTAATAGAAAGGACTTGCTTGCTCTGTGGGTATGCACATACTTATTGAATCACTAATTACCCAAAGGCATCTTTTTATTATTTTTTTTAATGTGATGATCTTTGTTCATTGCTGCCCCCCAAATTATATCACTTTAAAAGTCATATGAATCTACTGAAAATATGATGGTTAAGATTAGAAAAATTCAGTCCTTTCCAATGAGGGGGAGTCTCCATGTTTGCTTTCAATTACATCCTATATGCCAGTGGTCCCCAACCTTTTGGGCACCAGTTACGACTTTCACGGAAGGAAATTTTTCCATAGACTAGATTAGGGGGATGATTTGGGGATAATTTAAACACATTACATGTATTGTGCAATTTATTCTGTTATTACTACATTGTAATATATAATGAAATAATTATACAACTCACCACAGTGGAGAACCAGTAGGAACCCTGAGCTAGTTTTACTTCAAGTAGACAGTCCCAGCACTAGCATCACCACCTCAGCTCCATTTCAGACCATCAGGCATTCGATTCTTAAATGGAGCACACAACCTCAATCCCCTACCTTCAAGTTGTAAGGTAGGGTTCATGCTCCTCCTATGAGAATCTAATGATGCCACTTAACTAACAAGAGGTGGAGCTCAGGCACTGATGCCGGTAAGGGTGAGTGGCTCTAAATACAGATGAAGCTTTGTTTAGGTAACTGGACAACTGGCACTACTTAAAAACAAAGCCTATAGCTAATTTCAACATATTTAAAAAGAATGTTGAAAGTGATAAAACCCCACTAAAGTGAAACTTTACATTTAACTTATGGAAGCATGGAAGAAGCAGCACGTGTACATATTTAACTCTATGTTATAAGACATTGTGCTTAAAAAATCATGTTTCCTCAACCTACTATATTTTTCAGGAATATAAAATAACTCTCATATTAAAAAGTATATTGTATTAAAATTATTAAGTATGCTACATATTAAATTTGGTATCTTTGTAAAACACAGATAAGAAAATAGATTTATAGATACCTACTCCACACAAATGTACAAAAATATACAAATTTTAGCCCCTTATGTATTATATTCACGAGGAATTTTCTCCATCTACCATATTTCCCCTGGACTCTATCACTTCCTCCGGAGTAATCAGGAATTTATACTCTTCTAAATATATCTATTTTAGGTTGGGATGATATTTGAGTATTGCTTCAGTTTTCTCTTACCACTCCCACACATTTCTTTTTTACCATCTTCATATAAAGTCCTCTTTCTGTTGGGCCTCACATCTAAGGGTACTGCACTCTACACTCCTTCTATTCAGTATAACTACTAACCTCCTAGTCACTCTTCCTCATTTTGGAGAAGCATTACCTGTGCTTTTTTTTTTTTTTATAATTTTATTGAATCATAATTCTGTACATTGGTGCAATCATAGGGCACGATTCATATACATTCAGAAATGTTTTCATCGTACTGTTACAGATAGCCTTCATGGCATTTTCTTGATCACTATATAA
>CAUYON010204863.1:0-21578 GCA_963573935.1 Arctocebus calabarensis | reverse complement strand
GTGCAATCAAGGGGTACAATGTGCTAGTTTCATATACAATCTGAAGTGTTTTCATCAGACTCTTTAACATACCCTTCATGGCATTTTCTTAGTTATTGTATGAAGACATTTGTATTCTGCATTTAGTAAGTTTCACCTGTACCCTTCTAAGATGCACCACAGGTGTGGCCCCACCAATTACTCTCCCTCCACTCTAACCTCCCTCGTCCCCTCCTTTCCCATATTCTTCTGCTATAGTTGGGTTATAGCCTTCATATCAAACCTTTAAATTAGCTTCATACTAGGGCTGAGTACATTGGATACTTTTTTCTTCCATTCTTGAGATACTTTGCTAAGAAGAATATGTTCCAGCTCCATCCATGTAAACACAAAAGAGGTAAAGTCTCCATCTTTCTTTAAGGCTGCATAGTGTTCCATGGTATACATGTTTGTGTTTTGAGCTGAGTTTATTTGAGTAAATTTTTGATCTGGCCTGGGTTTGGAAGTCCTGGCAAAAACTGGACTGGGTTTAGGATTGTAATAGATTCAATAGGGCAAAATATAATAAAATCTTAATGCTCTTCCACCAGCGGCTGATTGACTGAACTCCCTCCTAGCCAAGGGGATCCCCTAAAACTGAGTTGTTAGACATGAGAAAGGAGATCAGACATGGCTTCATCATGCCCCCTCCCTTCTTAGAGATGTCCCCTGTGTCTCATTAACAAGGCTAAAGCTATGTAAGACCTACCTGCAGGTTCATAATATACACAACAAACCACTTGGGTCTGGGCATATGTCCTGTAGTTTGTCTCTGATTAACAGGCCCTTATCATTCCTTTTCACTGACTCCTCGTCCATTAGACAAAGATTAACTCTTTCAGCCAATTGTGAACTTAAGAATCTTTAAACTCACATATATAACTTGTAAGTCCCACTTTGACATGTCCCATCTTTCTGGACCAAATCAATGTATACTCTCCATTTATGACTTACCTGCAACCCCCGTCTCCCTGAAATGTATAAAAGTAAACTGTAATCCCACCACAATGAGTCCACTTGGTCAAGGCTTCTTGGGTGTGACTCCAGATCATGATCTTCAAATGTGGCTCAGAATAAACCTCTTTAAAAATATTTTGCAGAAAATGGTTCTTTTCTGTTGACAATAGTTAGCTTGATTGGATCCACTTACAGGCCTCAAATGTCTAAAATGTCTAACTGGGTCACATGGAAATTGGCAATAAATGACAATTACTGAAAGGGGTGCAAACTTTGGTTTTAGGAAATTTACAAGGTGTTCATTTTCTATTCCTTTTGTTTCTTCTTCTTGGGCACTTAGGTAGGGAAAAATTATTGGCTGAGTTGATCAAATAATTTTTGATCTGAGAGCCAACGCCAGAATTTAATTTAAAAATAGGATTCTTACTTTCTGAAGAACTGAATACTGGAGTTTCTAGCTGTGTACACTGTTATGTGTATAAATATTAGGCCCCAGAAGCAGTGAACACTTAGAAAAGTGGTGAAATCTTGCTGAATATCATGTCCAATTTAAAATTACAGTGAAATGTTCCAAACAAATAATGCTGCCTTTGAAAGAAGTGCATCGAGAAATGAGGGTCCAAAGTCAGACTCACCCGGGGATGCCTATTGGTATACAGAAGCTTCTCAAAAGATTTCAGTATTTTTATTTCCTCTTTAAAAAGACTCTTCACAAAAGGCAAATAAAAAGCTTACACAACTAATTGATAAGAAAATTGAATCTTCTAACCTTTTGGCTTAGTTACCATTCTGCTGCAAAGGTTAAAAGAAAACTGGATGAGATGTTTATGGTAAAGCAGGCTTGCTTCTTTTTCAGAGTATCTATGCTGAGTACGGGTGCAGAGGATGGTTTCTTTGCTCTGTTTGTTAATAGGTTCTGCCTTGAGCTCCATGGTCCAGTTAGACAATGGAGACTAAATTGGAAGGTACCTATCTGACTAAATTGGTCTTCTGATAACATCCTGTTTTGAGTCTCTATGATTTTATGTCACCTTGTCATTGTCATCTTTCTTAAAGCTTTCTTTGTGTTTCCTCTGACACAGACAGATTCCTTTTTGAAAAAGCTTACATTATTGCTCTGTGCTTTGAGATGTAAATTTGTGTTTTTATTTTCTCCATAAGGGCATTGGCCTTTGAGACAGATAAACTTAAACTTATTCCATCTATAGGAGCTCAGGTTAATCCAACTGACCTTTTAACAGAGTGAGTTTTATTGGTCTCGTGGCTAAAACTTTAAAATCAAAGCTGTAAAATCTTAATTGATCTTTGTATTTTTATGTGTACATGTGTATACGTCTGTGTTTATATATCACCTACATGGTTCCAAATTGACTTATAAATAAATGAGCACTCATTAATTAACTAAGTAAGTAGCCCAAAGTTTATGTGACTTTAATAACCTTCAGTGAAGGAAAGTAGTTTTAAAATTTTTGTTAAGTGCTTTCTTTGGCAACACATATAATGAAAATGGAATGCTACAGAGAAGATTATCATGACCCCTCCCCAAGGATGACATTCAAATTTTTGAAGCATTCCATATTTTGTAACTAAATTAAAAGGCTTCTGCACAGCAAAGGAAATAATCAACAGAGTAAGTAGACAACCCACTGAATAGGAGAAAATATCCAGAATCAACAAAGAACTCAAACAAATCAGCAAGAAAAGAACCAACCAACCCCATCAAAAAGTGGGCAAAAGACATGAACAGAAGTTTTTCAAAAGAAGATAGAGAAATGGTCAAAAAAGGTGGAAAAATGCTCACTATCACTAATCATCAGGGAAATGCAAATGAACACCACAGTGAGATACTACCTTATTCCTGTCAGAATGGCCATTATTAAGAAGTCAAAAAAAAAAATAGATGTTGGCCTGGATGCAGAGAGATCAGCTATACGCTGTTGGTGGGACTGCAAATAAGTGGAGAACCCTCAAAGAAATAAATGTAAATCTACCATTTTACCCAGCCATCCCATCAAAGTAATCCTACTATTGGGTAACTACCCAAAGGAAAACAAGTGATTTTATCAAAAAGACACCTGCCCTTGAATGGTTATTCCAGTGTAATCCATAGCTGCAAAGATGCAGAATCAGCTTAAGTGCCCATCAATTCGTGATAGATAAGGAAATTGTGCTTATGTATATACCATGGATTATGACTCAGCCAAAAAATGGAATGAAAGAATGTCTTTTTAGCAATGAGTGGAATTGGGGGCCATTATCCTAAGTGAAGTATCTCAGGCACAGAAAAACAAACACCACATATTCTTGAGAGCTACTTATCTTTGCATACATAGGCAGAAAGAGATGTAAAGGACAATGGAAACCAAGAAGGAAGGTAGGTAGAAAGGTTAAAAACTTATCTATTGGGTACAATAAACACTGTTCTGGTAGTGGGCACACTAACATCCCCGACTTAAACATTATACAAGGCATCTATGTAACAAAAACATTTGTACCCCCTTTATATTTTGAAATAAAAAAAATTATAGGTAAAATAAAATGGAAATATCCTAAGACGTTTAGATATTTTCTCAGGATCTACTAGTTGGACAAATTTACACTATCTCTGCTAGATGTTTTAAGGTCATAAAACTCTTGCTTCTGTGACATTTTGATACTTGCTTGATTTGTCTGTGAGCATATGGCTTTGGTTTTGAACCTTGAGAGTCTGGGGTATAGACAGGTGGCTGTGGTAAGGCCTGGGGGACACAGTACCTGGGCTACCATCTGCAAGGTAGAGCCAAGCACAATAAGGCCCCACCTTCCCAGCCTATCTCTTCTCATGCTGGAAGTGGTCAGAACCTCCCTCTTTTTCATTAGACAGAGTGCCTTGGTATCATAGCACACAGCAACCTCAGACTCCTGGGTTTAGGTGATTCTCCTACCTTAGCCTCCCAGGTAGCTAGGACTTTGGGCACTGGCCAATTTTTCTGTTTTTAGCAGAAATGGGGTTTTTCTCTTGCTCAAGCTGGTCTCAAACTCCTGAGCTCAAGCAAGCCACATGTCTCAGCCTCCCAGAGGGTTAGCCACTAGCCACTTCATCATTTGAATAGGTCTGTTCTCTGTCCTGGGTGCTGAATTCTGTACCTGGTACATTGCAATTACATTACAATTAAAATTGCTATCTTCCTGTTTTTGTTTTGTTTAGTTTTTTTTTTTTTTACTGGAAATTAGATTTAGTAAGTGTTAAATTTGTATTTACGTACATGATTGAAACCCCTAGATATAAGAGAAACAATTCTGTATCCAAAGTGAATAAAGAAAGTAGATATATTTTAGGTGAAGAAGGTTGTAAAAAAGATATAATGTGATTTTTGTTAAAGAAAAATTAATTTTGTCTAGTTTAGAAGTTATTTAAAGGTTGTTTCATAGTATTTAAAAATGTTATAGATAAAACTAAAAAGAAATAAAAAGTTCGGGAAAGGCTTGGTGCTTTTAGCATGGTGGTTATGGCACCACCCACATACACGAAAACTAGCAGGTTTGAACATAGCTGGGGCCAGCTAAACAACGATAACAACTGCAACAAAAAAATAGCTGGGCATTGTGACTGGCACCTGTAGTCCCAGCTACTTGGAAGACTGAGGGAAGTGAATCACATAAGCCCGAGAAGTTGAGGTTGCTGTGAGCTGTGATGCCACTGCACTCTACTGAGGGCTACAGCTTGAGAATACTGTCTCAAAAAAAAAAAAAGAAAGAAAGAAAGAAAGAAGTATAAAAGAAAAAAAAGTTGGGGAAAGAAAGAGAGAGAAAGATTTTGTAAAATGTTATAAAAAAAGGCTTCTCAGAATCTTATGTCATGTGGTCTAAAATTGAGATCTAATAGACTTATTTATAAGATTTTGCTAAATTAAATTCAGTATTAATAATACACTAATACAAAGCAAAATTCATTTTTAACAAGATTTTCGTACAATATTAGTAAAATTTTGTTAAATATTAACATTATAATAAAATGTAATATATCATATAATAATGCTAATATTTTGTGTACCTTTTCATTTAACTACAAAAAACCCCCCAATAAATTTATCAATTGTATTTTTAACTTTGCCCATTTTAAGCCTATTGTCCACGGTTAATCACCTTATTCTGATGCTGCTTCTAAAAGATCTTTGTAAGCAATTATAATCCTAAAGTGTTGTGTCTTCAACAAGTTTCATGAAAAGAATAGAAAGGTCTCTGACAAGGATTCCTGAATACAAATATTTAAGAACTTTAGGATCATTTGAGTTGGACAAGAAATTCCCAGAACTCTAATAAAGAGATTGATTAGTATATAAAACTGTTAATATGTGTAAGACAAAAATCAATTAAAATGTCAAGGAAATACTTTAATGAATTTTCATACTAAGTCAACCAGTACTGAAATTGTTAAGAAATACCATTTGAATAAACTCTGTAATACAAGTGAACCTGTGTTAACCTATTTAGTAAACAGTGCTGTGTATGTGAATTAGAGAAACGCAGTCAAGACAGTATAAATTTAATCTTCAGCTTGGTCTCATGGAGAGCCTGGATGGCCAGCTTGCTCCTTCCTGAGTCTGTGAAGTGTCCATTATTAAAACTGCTGCACTCCATGGCCCATCATGGGGATGATAAAATGATCCAAATTATGAAAAACTACTGATGTATTGACTGATCTAAATTGCTAAAAGGGTTTAGGATCAATTTCTGGTTTGTTAAACCCATAATTCTGAAACTACAATCAATGCTTCAGATTCTGTCTCTGTTACCTCATGGACCATTTGAACAGTGGGAATTCATTCTACTGCCATTTTCAGTGCATATTTTCTAGTTATTGAGAAACTTTACCAAGCAGGCAATCCAATGCTATAGTGTGGCTAAAAGGTTATTAGGAAATGAGTTTCTCTCGTGGGCATGTATAGAGAAGTCTCCAGTGAAACAGGTACTTGTTTTACTGGATAAGGTGTAAAATAATTAAATAAGGTATTATTGTTACAGTGAGAAACGTAAGTGGACCCCTTGTGAAACAGTCACTGGAAGCCCAATGCCTCATAATAAAACCTCGTGTATCTTATGCTCCTAAATCCTGATATGAGTAAAGGCTACAGAGCTTAATGCATTTTCCCAAAGTGTATTTTCGCCAGGTAAAGCACGCTTTTTATAATTCACCCACTGAGGACAATCAAACCCTATGAGAGCCCTCATATTGCATTTTCTGGGCACAATATCAGAGAAAGCCTTCCTTGACAGCCACACTGCAGCAAAGCTTCAGGACCTCAAACCTTAGGTCTGTAGTGTCACAATTTAGAAAGGCCCCTCTAGACTCTGGAACTGTACATCCCTTGGAGACGTTAAGGTAAAACTAACAAGGACATTTTTACCATAAGCAGACAACATTCTGAATGTAGATAACTTTCCTAAGATCTTGGATCAAGACTGCTTTTATATAAGAAAGTTCTTCTCTCTCCATTTTTCCTTGCTTATGACTCTGTGACCAGTTCCAATAGAACTGCAAAAAGGGCCTCATGTGCACCCAAAGGCATACTTTTATTTGTGAAGGATTTCACAGCCTACTGTGTACATTAGCAATCTTATGCTTTGATGTATGGCAGATAAAGGGCCAGAGTGGGCTGGAAACGTTAATATCATCTTTGTTGCTGCATAATTAGTCACGAACAAGTCCACTCCTCTTAACCTGCCTCATAGGCCAAAGAGAATGTGCACCCTTCTGGAGGGGTATCATTTATTATATCCCTTTTTCCATGACTTGGAGAAATTATAAATGAGGCAATGATTAGAAATTTATCCTTCATTATAGGCTCTATGGACAATTAAACTGCAAAAGCTATGGCTGTGCAATAGACTTTTTTAAATTCTCTTGCGAAAGCCATGCTAGATAACATTATAGACTTGCTCTATACTATCTACTGGCTGAAGAGGGAGGAATTTATATAGTTACTGACACTTCTTGTTGCACATGGATGAATTCACTGGGTATTATAGAGGGTGGGTTGCAGAGCATTGAGCAACAGGCTTCTTGGTTAACAAGGGTGGATCAATAGCTTCCTCATCTGGCTCATTCTTTGATCTATTTGCTTTTGGTTGGTTTGGTTCATGGAAACTCTGTCTAAGGAATATGCTATAGTCTCCTGGTATACCCTTTTGATAGTTATAATGGTGGTCTCCCTGGTGTGCTGTATTCTATCATAAGTGTTAGAAGTTTTCATGCAGCCATCTGTAGAATATCAAATGGTCTCTCTCTGACTAGAATGACAACAACCTCAAAGAAATGCATGATTATGAGCAAGCTGTAACTTACAAATGATGTGACTGGAACCCCAAAATAATGGTAACTGAGAGTACCACTGATGCCCTAGTTTTGGTTACACTCTTACTTATGACATAATTAAACAAGAGGATAAAATTATTAAACAAAATTGAGAGTAGCCCGTAGGTCCCAAAGACCGAGCCAAACAGACACGGACTCACTCATGCTAAATGCCACATGGTCAAACTGAAACCTTAAGGAAGCAGATAGATCCCAAAACAGGAGGAGAGAAGGCCAAATAAGACTTGTGAATTCCAAATGGTATATAAAATCAGCATATTGTACCCCATAAATGCAGTAATGTACATAGTTACGATCTAATAAAAAAATAAGTAAAAAAAAAAGAAAGACTTGTGAATTTAATATTGAAACCAAACAAGTCCATTTATGTCAATGTCCAAAGTTTGGGTGACTCTCTCAAAATTGAGAGGTTGACCAAAAAAAGGGGGGATTGTTAGATTAAGTTGGTTCTAAAGCTGCCTCTGTACACATTTTAGGTTTGGCCCAAAGGTTTTTCCCATTCATATAGGTTGATATAATTTGACTGTAATCTACTCTTGTAAAAAGTAACTGGTCTCAGCCAACTCTAGGCAACCAACTGTCCAAAGCATGTTCAATTATAAGCAATTTGGTTGTCTCTGTACCTCACTTTGGTTTTCTGTAAGTCACTTTCTTTTTGTTATCCATAAATATTGTCTGATCACATGGCAGTCCCTAAGACCTTCTGAACCCATTTTGGCTCATGAGGTACCTAATTCATGAATCATTCTTTGCTCAATTAACTCTGTTAAATTCAATCTATTGGAAGTTTTCTTTCAACACTTCTAACAGTGGGACACCCCCATCTTTGTTGTTCTTATTCCAAGTACAACTTTTTCAAGTATTTTTTTTAATCATTTGTTTGAATTTTCTTTTCCTAGTCACTTATAAGTCTTTCATTTCAGATAGTCCTCCACTTCCTGAATACAAGGTAACACAGTAATTCCCTTTACTTTTCATGATTTTTCTTTTTCTCTCTGTTCCTTTTGGGTAATATTTCTTCCCTTTCAGTTGCAATCATAAATCACAGTTTTGATCCTCTTTCCTTCTATCCTCTCTGGACCAGCCACTACATCAGTGATTTTCAACCTGTGTGCCAGGAGAGGATCTTATGTGTGCCATGAAAAATTGTAAAGATCATTGATTAAATTATTTTCAAAAGAAGCTCAGAGCACAGTAAGTCTATTCTTTTTTGTACTTCTTTTTTTGAACACAATTTAAGTGTGCCATAGAAGTTTAACTATATGTTCAAATGTCTTGAGTGATAAAAAAGATTGAAAAACACTGCTCTAGATACTAACACTAGCTTTAATTCCAGGCTACACACAGGCCTTGCTCATGTATGTGCATATACATTCCCTCATGCACACCGTCTGGAAAACCAGAACCTGAGAATGCAGTCACCCCTTATTTCTAATGTATAAAATGACTCCCTCTTCTCTAAAATTCTTTACATACATCTGATTTTCTCTTACACTTGGTTTTCTAAATTAATAAAGCCCTCCCATAATTCAGGTAACAATTATTCTCTATAAAATAAACATCAGTAGTGGAGTACAGTGTTGATAAGTGAGTAACCCCTTTTCTTTCATTGCACTTGTTACATTTGGACTAGTCTTTTATGTTAATGTCAGAATTAAATGAAAATTAGGGAATGAAACCTGTGGCTCAAAGGAGTAGGGCACTGGCCCCATATGCTGGAGGTGGCGGGTTCAAACCCAGCCCCAGCCAAAAACTGGGAAAATAAAGTTATGAAGTAAATTTGCCCAGATTAAAAAAAAAAAAAAGAAAAGAAACAGAGAATAACTATTAGGAAATTCATTAAATACAGTCATATTTACACTCTTCCTGTCAGTTGTATTTGAACTTAACTCTGCTAAGTTTTATGTGGTTCTTAAAGTTTCTTATTAAAAAAATAATCTGCTTGAATTTTTGGCTATGTACAATACCAAGATTAGAACCATGCATTCCTAACAGAAGATTTAAAGAATTAACTGGCTAAAGCACTTACAGTAATCCCTGACACCTTGTAAGTGTTCTGCAAGTACAAATTCATAAAATAATATTTTATTAACTTTATCAGTATTTTCACATTAGGAAGGGTAGTTACATGACGGTGTTTAATGAAGTATGTGATTTACTTTAACAGCTATAGAACAGGAATCTAAGCTGTAAGTTCGCTCATTGACATTCTCCTATTCTATCTTATGTAACATATGATCTTTAATATTACATTTTCATGATCTACACTAATTTGTATTATGACCTTTTAAAATGTCAACTGTTACAGATACATGCTTGTACATGAAGCCTTATATACTGAATCCAGGTATAGAAAATGCATCACTCATGCCACAGAAGAATTATTTTTTTTTTGAGACAGAGTCTCACTTTTTCACCCTCGATAGAGTGCCGTGGTGTCACACGGCTCACAGTAACCTCTAACTCCTGGGCTTAGATGATTCTCTTGCCTCAGCCTCCTGAGTAGTTGGGACTATAGGCACCTGCTACAATGCCCGGCTATTTTTTTTGTTGTTGTAGTTTGGCTGGGGCCAGGCTTGAACCCGCCATCCTTGGTATGTGGGGCCGGCGCCCTACGCACTCAGCCACAGGAGCCTCCTGAGAAGAATTCTTTATGAAGAAAATTTACCTTTGAGTTCTTGTAAGTAACAGTATCTGCTAGCGAGGCAGCTAGTGGCGTCATAACTTATAGCAACCTCAAAGTCTTGGGCTTAAGTTATCCTTTTGCCTCAGCCTCCGGAATAACTGGGACCATAGGTACCTGCCACAGTGTCCAACTATTTTTTAGAGAGGAGGTCTCGCTCTGGCTCAGGGTGGTCTCCAACTCCTGAGGTCAGGCAATCCACCCCACCTCAGCCTCCTAGAGGGGTAGAACTAAAGGCGTGAGCCACCTCTTCTGGCAGCTTTGAACTTTTCATAAATGGAATTATAATTCAAATGTAATTCCATTACATTTTGGTCTTTATTTGTTAAGAATGCTATAACGAAATACTGTAGGGAGCTTATAAACAATAGGTGTTTCTTTCTCATAGATTTGACATCTTAAAGTCCAGGATCAAGGCACTGGCAGACTCTGTGGCTGCTTAGGGATTTCTTCCTAGTTTATAGATGACACCTCCCTGCTGTGTGGTAGGGGTACGGCGGCTCTCTGGGGCCTCTTCTGTAAGGGTGTTAATCCCTTTCATGAGGACTCTGACTTCATGAACTCCTCACCTACTCAAAAGGTCTACCTCCTATTACCTTTATCTTAGCGCAGAGGATTTCAACAGTTACATTTTGGGGGGGGCACCTAAATATTTAGTCCTGTTGTAATGTTATTTGCAAATTGCTTCTTTTACCCAACACACTTGTGTGAGTTAGCCATACTGTTGCATGTGGCTGCAGTTTATTCATTTAATTGCTGTGTAAAATTCCTCTTGTAGGAATTTACCACCTTTAGTGAATCTATTATACTATTGTCAACTTTGACCTCCTATAAATGACGTAGCCTGGAACATTTCTGTGTCTTTTGGGGTGTGATAGATACATTTTTGTTGATTTTATATTTAGGAGATGATAGGGTGGATGAGTAAAAGTTGCTGCAAGAAAAAAGGCACAAACTGGGACAATGCTTAGCTTTTGAATTTGCTTTTAAATTTTAGGACTCGTTAAAAATAAAATCCTTTTTGGCATTATGATTAGGATGAGGGGATGTTATCTTATAGAGTAATTGGAAGAGAATTGATACTTTTATAATAGTTAGATTTCTGACTCATAAGCACGAGTTATTTCTACATCTATTTATTTATTTAACAGTGCCTTAAGTTTTCTGTGCAGAAAGCTCATGTGTCTGGCACTGAATTTATTTCTGGGAATTTAACATTTTTTATGCCATTGTATAATTTGTGTTTAAATCCTTCTGTTTTCTAATTCATTCTTCCTGGTTTATTGAAACACAGTTAATATGTATACATTGACCTTATATTTAGCACACTTGCTTAAGGTTAATTCTCATAGTTTACTTGAAAATTCTTTTGGAATTACTATATATATATACACACATTTGGTTGGCAAAGCATTGATAGTTATATATCTTTCCTTATAAATGTCATTTCTTTCTCTTCCCTTATTTTAATGGCTATGTCCACCATGCAAAGTAGAAGACATGTCACGATTTTGTCTTATTTCTTACCTTAAATATTTCAATATGTCTTCATCAGGTACAATGTCTGCTGTCGGGCTTTTATATATATCCTTTATCAAATTGAGAAAGTTCCCTTTACGAAAATTATTATTTTTTTTGCATCTATTGCAATTATTCTATTGTCAGGTTTAGTAAAAAGCTCAGTTGGTGTTCCACATGTGATGAGAAAAGAATTTCTGTAGGTCAAGATCAGGCTATTAAAGTATGAGTTTATTTTATATTTTAGAAGGGAGAGAGGGAGTGAGAGAAGGGGGAGATAGATAATGGAGAAAGAGAGAGAAAAGAGAGCAGGGAGATGGTGGTGGCATCCCAAAGAAAGATGAAAAAGAATGCCTCTGTGCTGAGGTCCAGTGGATAGCTGAATTTAAGGAGGACAGAAAGTAATAGCAGCTGAGTTGAATTAACTAGGTATTTGAATGTGCATGCTGTGTCCACTTTTCCTCCCCATGGTGGAAGACAGACCTTTGTTTAGCCTTTCCAGTCCTGAGGTCTGATTGTTCATATTTCATTCCTCCCCTGAGACACGCAAGAGTCACTAGAGGTTTAAAGAAAAACCTTCTAAAAGATAAAGGGGGTGGGGAAATGTACAGAGAAATAATTTACATTTCCTTTTGGTCTGGTGGACTCCTGGATGGGTTGTGAAAATACAAATTCACAGGCGTAGGGGAGGGGCTGCAACCTATAGAAAGAAATCAGGCAGGCGGGCAGATAGATTGTAGTTCTTACTGAAAAAATTATGTGCTAATAATTTTTCTCTTATTTTGCCATAAGCACGACCATTCTTATGTGTATTATTTTCTTTCCCTGCACTGTTAGTGAATGGTGAATTATATTTATAGATTTCCTGCCTTGTGCCTTATCTAACTTGGTTGTGATATATTATTCTTTTTGTGTTACGATTTATTCAGTTTGTTAATATTTTCTTTAGGATTTTTCCATATTATTCTTGGAGGAGCTGGCCTGGATTTAGATATTCTTAACATTCCTATAATATCCTTTTCAGGGATTCATGCCAAGTTTGTGCTGAATTTATAACAAATGAGAAATAAGACCTTATTTGTATTTTCTGGATGAGATTGGGTAAGAATGGTATTATATCTCCCTACAGTGTTTCATATGATTCATCAATAAAAACAATTGCATTTATGATTTTACATGTGGAATGCTTTAAATTATCTCTTCAATTTTTTTTAATAGATACATTAGGTTTCAGATTTTGTTAAATTGTGTTACTGTAAAAATTTGTCTATTTTATTTAAAATTTTACTGTCAGGAGCATAAACTTCTTTATAATACCATTTTTATTGTATCTGTCAACAGAAAAGAAGCCAAACTCTGTAAAATAATTCAAAGACGTTTATTTTGAGCCAAGTTAGAGGATCATGGCCAGGAGCATACCCTTGTTGGGAGGCCTAAAGTGTCCTCCCCCTCTTTCTCCTCTCTTCCTGAAACAAAGAACTCAAAAGGCCTAGTTAGCTGCACATCTGAAATTTGTGCCAAATGACTCTAACCCACCAATCCCCCCAATCTGCGCAAAGTGTGAAATTTGCCTACACACCTAGGGCCCATATAAAAAGCATCCCTAACTGACCCCCCCCCACCCTGGCAGATGACATTTTAGCCTTGCCTAGGCAGGTCTCTGTCCCCTTTCAGTAAACCTGGCCTGAACTTCTCTACTCTCAATCTCATCTCAGGATACCTCCATACCACCTTTCATACTGAACATGAAGAAGGCTTGAGCAAATGGACTCACTGTGTTTGAGTTACTGTTTGGTTTTACACATTTTAGGGAGACAGGAATTACATGTAAATTAACAAGCCAATACATGGAAGACATATGTTGGTTTGACCAAAAATGTGGGATATCTCAAAGCTGGTGCTTATAGCTTATAGGTGGGTTTAAAGACTCTTTTTTGCAATTGGTTAATGAAACTTTGTCTACAGGCATGGAATGTTTTAAGTCATTAGAGGCAGTCCCAAAGTTACAAATATGTGACTTACATACAAACTCACAATTACAAATGGAGGCAATGACAGTAAGTCTGAGTTATAAACATGCAACTGATATTATATTTGCACTTATGAACAGAGGCTATTGCAGGTAATAGGTAAATGTACCTGTTCCAATTTACATGCAAATTCACCTTAAGAACAAACCTATGGAACCTATCTTTTTCATAACCCAGGGACTGTTTGTGTGAAATAAGGCAGTCTACAATCATAGGCAAGCCACTGGAGATACACAGCCTCAAGTCAAAGTCATATTGATAGATTCAGGTTACTGACACACCCAGGAAAGATCCCTTTCCTGGAAAGCATGTCCCTCCTAGGAAATAGTGAATGGACAAATCCAACCCCCCCTAACCTTGTCTCATCTATCTACCCAGGTAAAACTGTGGACAGAACAATCTTGGTGGCCCTAACCCTTTAAATCTCGGTCCACCATAACCCACATGTGGATTTCTCCCTAGTCAAGAATCTCACCCCACATGCTCTCCAGGTGGAATAAATGCCACTTTAATTGCATGAATCGGATTTCTGTCTACCTGCTGTTTCGATTCTTGGAATAATTTTATCCTTGGGTTGGGAACCTTTCATATGGTGCCTGTGACTCCCTGGGCAAAAGCCCCTTTGTGGAACTGAAAATACACCCTACCGAACCCAACCAAATGGACCCTTACTCCCGCAAGACGAAAAGAACTGGTACACTCTCTGACCTAATCTACCATTCATCCACTTCATACTAAGGTGAGCCCCTATCTAAAAACTTTTTCTTCATATCTTTCTTCTTCCCATTCCTACTCGTTTCTACTTTACCTCCTCCTCTCCTAGCCTCTTTTCATGCTCTTTGGTATTTTTATATGATCTCTTGGCTCCTTTTATAGACATGCAGAGGTTGACTCCCTTCTCCCCATGTCCAGCCCCCTTGGTACCCTACTGTGGGCCCAACTCCCTCTGGCTAGTTAAGGTCATGTACAGAGGCCAAGCCCTCTTTTGACTGAAGTCATAAGTGGAGAGTCCCAGTAACCTCCCAACACCAGTCTCACCAGCCCTACCATGGGTCTGGATTATTTTTGGCAGTTCAGTGAACCAGGTTCACTCATCTAGAATCTTCCTGGAGGTCTAGATTTGGCTGAAAACCATATGCAGAGGGAGCCCTCTGGTTGCAGTCTTCATCCTTTTATTGATCCTTTTGTTACTTCTTTTTCCTTTGAAAGTTCCCTTTATTTTCTGCTCATAGCCTCTTCGTGTTAGCTTTCATCTCATTTATTTTCTCCCTCCAGTTTTTACTATGGGAACCACTCAGTCATGGATGCCCCCTTCTTTGCCTCTAAGCTGTCATCTAATTAACCTCAAACCTCTACATCTTTACCCCGACCTCAACTCTAAACACCTCATTTTCTACGTAATACTGCTCGGCCTACGTACAAACTTGGCAATGGTTCACATTGGGCTAACCATGGCACCTTCGCTATCTCAATTCTCACTGATCTCAAAAATTACTGTCACAAATTAGACAAATGGTCAGAGATTCTTTACATTCATGCATTTCTTATACTCCAAAATATTCCTTCCCTGTGTTCGTCCTATGAACCCTCTCAAACTCTCTGTGCATGAATACCTCTGAATTTTTTGGACTCCTCTGACTTTCCATTTTCTTCTTTCAATCCAGCAGATAACCAGCCTCCTTGACTTCCTCCCTATAGGCAAACTTCCACCCCTCCCCTCACCTCTCCAACTTCCACCCTTCCCCATCCCAATACCCGTACCCACCATAAGAGAAAAAAAGAATGGTGAATCTGGGATGGGAAAAAACATGCCAAACCCAGTTTCCCCACCCTATACTAGGTATGGCCACACCTTTAGACCTCCTGCTTTCAAAATACCTAACCCTTATACCCCTTCCAACAGGTTGTAGGAATAGAAGACATTGTCAGGGCTCATGTCCCATTTTCTGTCTCAGACCTCTCTCACATAAATCAAAGATTAAGCTCATTCTCTACAGATCCCACAAAATATTCTCAAGAATTTAGATGTCTAATTCAATCATATGATTTAACCTGGCATGATGTATATGTTATCCTCACTTCCACACTAACATTGGAGGAAAGAGAGGAAGTCTGGACTCAAGCCCACATTTATGCTGTAGACCTACGCAGAATAGAGCAAAGTCTGCCAGAGGGCATTAGGGCTGTTCCCCAGGAGAACCCCAATTAGAATTACCAAACTGATGCTGCTAGGATCTGCCTCCTTAACCACATTGTCCAGTGTCTCTTAGAGGGACTGAAAAAAGCAGCCCATAAGGTTGTCAATTATGATAAGTTGAGAGAAATTACCCCAAAACAGGATGATAATCCTGCCCAGTTTTTGGCTCATCTTAATGAAGGTCTCCAGCGACATAGTACCCAATCCCCAGAGAGCTATGGAGGCAGACTCATTGTTAGCATGCATTTTAACTCTCAGTCTATACCTAACATCCAGAAAAAAATCTCCCCAAATCCTCCCAGGACCCTCAAATCTCTCAGCAAGATCTTATTAACCTGGCTTTTAAAGTTTTTAATAATTGCAAGAATGTTTTAAAAGGCAGCGGCTCTCAAAATTCCAGCTATCGGCTTCTGCTATTAGACAAAACCTGGCAGTTTCTCAGAATTCCCCAGGGTACTCTACACAAACTAGATTTCCTCCAAGACTGTGTTTTAAATACAGCAGGACAGGTCACTGGGCAAACCTATGCCCAAAGTCAAACCCTCCCCCCACAAACTGTGTCCAGCCTGCAGAAGGCCTCATTGGAAGTTTAACTGGCCAAGTTCTGAGAATTCGGTTCGCAGACATCACAGAATGGGTCTGAATTCTGCCCAGGTTCTCCTAAGAACCTGGTTTGTGGATGCACCCAAAATGTGAATTTCCCGACCTTCTGGGCCTAGCTGTTAAAGATTCACAGTTCCCAGAGGATCAGAGTGCCCCTGGATAATTACAAAGTCTAAACTCCAGAGGGTTTTGCTAGTGGAAGGTAAGCTAATTTCTTTTAAATAGATAAGGAAGAAACTTTTTTCCATGCTGCCCTCTTATAAAGCTCCTTTAGAACAGACAGAGATCTTGATAATGGCTATTGATGGAAATATAATCCACCCCCATGTTACTCCACCTTTATGGTACACACTTTCTGGATGCTCTTTCTTGAATTTATTCCTTATTATTCCTCATGTAATGTTCCCCTACTAGGTAGAGATATTCTCTCAAAATTGCAAGAAACCGTGATTATTTCCGCTGGTCCCCAACTCTCACTACCCATCCTGCTTCTCTCCAACCCCTCCCCAACAACTCCTCCATTCTCTCAATCTGACCTCCCTGTAGATTTTATTGTAACACTACACCATTTCCCAAATGTTTCTCTTTTTGCCTTACATAATCCTGAAGACACCTGGTTTATTGATGGCAGTTCGTTAAGCCCAGGGTTGACTCCATTGCCAGGGTTGACTCCATTGCCAAGGCAGGTTTTGCTATTATGTCTTCTTCCCACATTATCACCTCGGTTACTCTGCCCCCAGGCACTTCCTCGCAACAAGCAGAACTCTTCGTGCTCACTAAATAAAGCCTTACAACTCCACCCAACAGCCATATGGCAAGAAAGGGGACTCATTGCCACCCAAGGCTCCTCTATCATCAATACCACACTCATTAATGACATCCTAAATGGAGCTACACTTCCAAAGGAAATTGCCATTATTCACTGTAATGGTCACCACATTATTCCTAGATTTGGTCTCCCTGGCTCTATTCAGCGTGACAACAGCCCGACTTTCATTAGCCTCATCATCTCCCAATTCTCACAGGCCCTAGGAATTTAGTGGCATCTTCATGTGCTTTACAGACCTCAATCATCAGGAAAAGTAGAACAGATGAATAGCAACCTTAAACAACATCTCACAAAATTAGTACTCCAACACAAATGGGATTGAATTAAACTCCTCTTCATCACCTTACTCCACATTCGCTCTATCCCTTGCAAACCCCTCTTTTATAGCTCTTTTGAAATAATGTATGGCAAAACTATTATTCTAGACCCTGGCCCTCCCCCAGAGGAGACTATTTTCCCATCCTCCAGGAAACTAAACACAAACTTAGAAAAACAATCAATCAGCTTTTACCCCAACCCTCAGCAGAGAAAGTCATAGACCAATTGGCAGGCAACGAGTTCTCCTCAAATCTCCCTTACCCTGTAAAACTTTATCTCCTCATTGGACAAGTCCTTACACGGTTCTTTACAGAACCTCAATGGCTGTTCACCTTGTGAACTCCCCAGTTTGGATTCACCAATCCTGAATAAATCTGTGTCCTACAGAAAAACTTCCAACGCTGAAGAACTATCACTGGAAGTTTCAAGTACTGTCCCCCTCCACCTTAAACTCACTAGGATCCCTGATGAATCCACTTCCTAATAAATGTGTAACATTCATTCCCAATTTTTTCTTTTCTCTATAACTTTTCTCAGGATGTCTGGCTACTCTCATACATTCAAAGTTGGAATGACCTCCTTGAAGCCTCTAAAAATCTGTGGCTACAGAACACCTTCCAAGATTTTCTCCCTGAAGAAACCCAATTTTATTCTTCCTTCTTTTTTTCCTTCTGGCTACCCCTCCTGTTGATTCCTGGCTTTTTTTCCATCTGGCTACCCCTCTTGTCCTCTACCTATCAACCTCAACTGATGATAAAATCACTAGTTATAATACTTCTCATTCTCAGTTACAGATCAGCAATTCTTTGCGTCATCTCTTGATTTATTGAGCAGTCACTCAAAAACTGCTCATATCCTCACCTTACTGAATACCAACAAACTCAGACTAAAAATCCAGAAGTATTCCTGTAACCATCACTCCCCTTTCCCCTCCCATTTTTTCTTTTTACAGATAGTCCACTCAGCCCTCTCCTCCTGCAGGAAGCAGCGTGAGAGAAGCCATGCCCATCACCTGCCTCTTTATAATAGATTAGGAAGTTGAGAATAATAGAATTGGGTTACCAATCCACTCAGGAAAGATCCCTTTCCTGGAAAGCTTGTCGCTCCCAGGAAATAGTGAATGGACAAATCCAGGGCCCCTAACCTTGTCCCACCTACCTGCCCAGGTAAAACTATGGACAGAACAATCCTGGCAGTCCTAACCCTTTAAATCCCAATCTGCCATTGCCCACATGTGGACTTCTCCCTAGTTAGGAATCTCACCCCACCTACACTCCAGGTAGAAAAAATACCACTTTAATTGCATGATCTGGATCTCCATCTTCATTTCACCTCAAATCCCAGAATAATTTTATCCTTGAGTCCCGAATCTTTCACATATGTTATGTGTATTGAGAATCTGCAGGTTTATCTCCTAAAACCTTAGGTCTGCTAATGAGTTACAGAGAAAATCTATCAGAGGGAAGAGGGACATGATGAGGCATGTCTGACCTCCCTTCTCATTCAGTTATTGGAGAATCTTCAGATTTTATTTTAGCTCACATATCTTAAGGTCTGTATTATCTGATAATCAATATTGGCAGTAAAAAAGGAAGATATGCTTTAGAATTTATTCCTGTTATTTGTAATTTCTCATTCTCTCATTTCCTTTTGACCAGTTTACCTGTGGATTATCAATTTTATTGTTTTTTACAAATATAGTAGAACTTCCATAGTTGGTCACCTCTCTACAATGACCACCTCCTTAAGTTGACTTAATTTGCATAGACCACACACGCACCATATATACTTAATGGAAGACTGGCCTTTATATATTGACCACCACCATAAGTTACATCTTAGAAACTTGGACCATGACATACAATACTAATTTACCCTCTATAACTTGACCAGTTGAGCCCACTGTACACTAAGGGTAGAAGGTGTGGACTTTACTCATTAATTTTGTATATATATATTTTTCTTTAGTATAAGTTCTTTATTCGTTTGATTAGAACCATGTGTTAGATTATGCATAACATCCAATTGTTTATCACATGTTGTGCAGGATTCTTTTCAACATGAAGAACTGGTCTGAATTATGGATACATCTTACAATTACTGAAAAAAATTCAGTCAAGACATGATGGCTCAAAGGAAAGAACTCAAAGGGCTGACATTTAAGAAAAAAACTAAGGACAAAGAAACACAGCAGAATATTTTGATGTTAGCAAGACCACAATTAGCCACATCCAAAAAGATAAACATGAGTACTTGGAGAGATAAGAGATGGTAAGGAAAGCGAGTCCTATAATAGAAAAGGAGAAAAACTTGCCTGGAGTGAGTCAATAAAGTCACCTTAAGCTGATTCAAACAAATGAGGGTAGTTAAAGACTAAATCTTTGTGCTGATGATCCAAGAAGTTGCTAAAAAATTTGCACAGGAATTCAGAGTGGCAGATTTCTAAGCATTCAGTGGTTACCTTAAGAAATTTAAACTGCATAATGAGATCTTCCAGAAAACCTTATGTGGTGGATCCAGTGAAGTTCCAGTAGAAATTTAGAAGAGTTCATCAGAAAGTTTACCAGAGGCTTTACCAGAAGCTTCAAAGATGATGACATCTTTATTGCTGAGGAGAGTGGACTCTTTTTCAGCATGATGCCTGACAGGAGCCTCCTGGAAAAATACTCAGGTATGCTGAGGGGTGTAACCAGTGTATGAAGACTACAAAACAGACCAAGATTGACTCCTTTTGTTTTTTCAGACAGAATGTTTATACCATGGAAAGCGTAAATGCATTGATTTTGTATGATACTGTATGTATGTTTTTACTGTTTTGATTATGTAAGATTTTGTATGATATTCTCCAATAAAAGCTGTACAAGAAGTAAAGTACATGTAGTATCAGTATAGTAGGTCTAGTGCCTTATGTTGACCACCTCTGTATGTTAAGTGGTTTGTTGTAGTCTCTTGGGTGGTCACCTTACAGAGGTTCTACTATAATTGATTTTGCTCTTCATTATTCTACTTCTCTTTTTCCTTTATACACTCTGATCTTATCCTTTGTCGTTACTTCTCCTCTACTTCATTTTCAGTGTGTGGTATTTTTTGTTTTGTTTTATTTTGCCAGTGTCTCAAAATGTAAATTGGGTCATTGATGGACTTTCTTCTTTTCAATTTTTGCATAAAGCCAAACATTTCTCTGTACACACATCTTCAGCTTAATCCAAGTTTTGTTATCTTATCTTTCCCTATAACTCAGTTCAAATTTTTTTCTGATTTCCATGGCAATATTGTTTTACCTATGAATTATTTAAAACTGCTGGATTTATTTTTCAAAAGATTGGTATTTTCTTGTCAATATTTTGTTCTTAATTTCTCAGTACTTTTGTTATTTTCATTGCAGTGTCTTTATTTGCTTCAAACCTTCAAAATTTGATGAACCTTGCTTTATGGTTCAGTAGCTAGTCAATTTCGGTAAATGTTTCACACACAGCTAAAAAAATTTGTCTCTAGTATCATGCCATCTTTAATGTATGTTGATTAAGTCAAGTAGGTCAATGGTGGACTTGAAATCTTCTATGTATTTATTAATTCTTTTTCTTCTATTTGTTTAACTCCTTACCAGGAGATATGTGTTAAATTTCCTACTGTATTTGGGGATTTGACTTTTTCTTTTTATTGTGTGAATATTTGCTGGAGTTATTTTGAGGCTGTATAATTAGTTGCCTACATTTAGAATTTTTTTGTCTTACTAGTGATTTGATCATTTTATCATTATGAAGTTTCTTCTTTTTCTACATTCTTATTCCTTTAGAATTTACTTTTTTTTTAAATAATTTTATTGAATCATAATTATGTACATTGGTGCGATCACAGGGCACTATTCATATACATTCAGAAATATTTTGATCGTACTGTTACAGATAGCCTTCATGGCATTTCCTTGATCACTATATAAAGACATTAATACTCTACATTTAATAAGTTTTGCCAGTACCCTGCTAAGATGCACCATAGGTGTGTTCCCACTAATTGCCCTCCCTCTACCCATCCTCCCCACACCCCTCCCCTTCCTTCCCCTGTATTCC
>CAUYON010204858.1:0-23819 GCA_963573935.1 Arctocebus calabarensis | reverse complement strand
ACTATGTTTGCTTAAAAATAGACCTACCATTCGATCCTACAATTCCTTTACTAGGTATATATCCAGAAGACCAAAAATCACTTTATAACAAAGGTATTTATACCAGAATGTTTATTGCAGCCCAATTCATAATTGCTAAGTCATGGAAGAAGCCTAAGTGCCCATTAACCCACAAATGGATTAATAAACTGTGGTACATATACACCATGGAATATTATGCAGCCTTAAAGAAAGATCGAGACTTTACCTCTTACATGTTTACATGGATGGAGCTGGAACATATTTTTCTTAGCAAAGTATCTCAAGAATGGAAGAAAAAGTATCCAATGTACTCAGCCCTACTATGAAACTAATTATAGCCCAAGAAAAAGGGGAAAAGGGAAAGGGAGGGGAGGGAAGGTGGGAGAATGGGTGGAGGGAGGGTAATTGGTGGGACCATACCTATGGTGCATTTTACAAGTATACATGTGAAGTTTAGTAGGTCTAGAATATAAATGTCCTAACACAATAACTAAGAAAGTGCCATGAAGGCTATGTTAACCAGTTTGATGAAAATATTTCAAATTGTATATAAAACCAGCACATTTTACCCCATGACTACATTAATGTACACAGCTATGATTTAATAAAAAAAAAGTATTTTAAAAATGCTATCTTGACAATATTTATTCTTTTAAACATTCCACCTTGAAAGCCAGAATTATGTATGATTGCACTGATCATGGTGGATGCAAGGAAAATGATTGGGTCAGCCTTGTCCCAGGGCTGACAGAATAAAACACATGAAGTTATTATAACCAAGGTCTACAAAAAGTCCTGAAGAAACAGACTTGAGAAAAATGAAGGGAGCCTGTGAAAGTTACTGTACTATTTGTTCACTTGGAAGAGGTTGGGGAACGATCACTGACCTCTAAGTAACAGAAAATGGAACTCATCTTTCACTTCTGAATGAGCTCCTGGCTGTAATTGATGGCATCTCCTGAAATGGCTGTGATCATTAGGGCTCCAGTGACTGAATTAAAAGAAAATGAAGGATGCAGATGGCTGTAATAAAGGAGGAAAATGCATTTCTTCCTGGTGACAGATACAACTGATCATTTTACAAGGAAGTGCTTTACTAAAAGTGTTTCAGCTATGTAGTTCTCAGGGAAAATGAAGAGTAATGTAAAAATGGGACAAGATAAAACTAGCTGTTTCATTCCAGATATTGACTGCACAAGTCACTTTCAATAAATCAGCTGCTTATTGTACCTAGGACAGCGGTTTGTTAATATTATGAAGGCACTATAAAATGTTCTCTTTGGTTAGGCAATCTTTGGCATCATGTGATAAACTAGAAGTTTTATTTAAATCTGTATTTTCTATATGTCTTCTGATTATCAACATTTGAACGATTAGGCGTGCTTATTTAGAAAAAAACTTTGGTTTTCTAAAACAGCCAAGAGTCAGAAATCTTTTTCCATAAATGACCAGATAGTACTTATTTTAGATCTTTGTGAGCTATATAGTCTCTGAAACAATAATAGCTGTTGGAGAAATCCTCTAGAGACAATGGTAACAGAATGAATATGACTATGTTCTAATAAAACTTTATTTACAAAAACAAAGCACAGCTGGGTTTGGCCATCATACTGTGATTAGTGGATCTCTGATCTTAAAAATCTGTTCAGCATACCAGACAGTGCTATAAAAAAGAAAAATTAGAAACCTTAACGGCTTTTGACAATAAAATAAAACACCAACGTTAAATATTTTGATCTTCTATGGAAATGGGAATATGAGCATTTACTGTTTGATGAATGAAAGAACCATGGGTTGATGGCAACCTGCATGTTTTAGTCATAAGGAGAAAAATAAAATTACTTCATAATTACTCCACTGATTCATGTGAAGAGGCACAGTGGACATTAAACCAGGTATTTTTGAGTGCTGTTGTATACAGGAAGCCAAGAGCCACATGACCTCTGAGCAAGATGATTTGCAGCTGGGAGGCAGGCCCTAGGCCAATTCCTCTGCAAGTGCTCCTTGTGGAGAAAGAACCCAGCACATGGCAAGCCTTGGGCACGTAGTCATTGTCTAATACTCCCCTCACCTGTCTTGGGCTGTGTCAATAAAAGGCTACTGTGGAGGTTGCTCGGGGCTACCTGCAATCAAGGTTAGCCCACCTCATACAAGCTTGTACTTCTAATCCGCTTCTGGCCTGGTTCCTTTCTGCTGAGATGAAGATTAGGGCCATAGAGGATCTGACACTGTTGCAACTTTATTTTTGGCTTCTAGCCTTCTATACAATATTGTTAAACTAATTAATATAAAAGATTCTTTTCAAATACCCACAAGCAATTTTTAAATTTCACTAATTTACTATAAAATGAGGTAGAGTTTTCTGTATCATTTTATCCAAGCATTTTAAATAATAAATCATTTTAAATATTCAAGAGATTTTGTTTAAAACTGCAATTACTAAGTTTTGTGATATCACCACTTTTGCTTATATTTTCAGTGCCGTGGCTGTTTTTCCATTTAAAGGAAAAAACAACTCTTTATCTAAAAGACTCACCAGGACAGGAGCTTGGGGATCATTTAAGATTTCTAATATATAGGATGACTTTTCTTGTGCCAATTATTCCCCTCTATATGATTAATGGCACCTGGTGTAGACTTAAAAATAAGATTGTTATCAGATAGGCTAAAATTTTACCCAGCATTCCTGGAGCAAGTTAGGGACTTGAAAATCCATTCATTCAAAATTCTGCAAGTGGAGAGCAATCACTTAATTGTAAATATCTGCCTTAGGCTAATGTTTCTAAGACTTAGAAATAAGGAATTACATGACCTTGATCTCCAATTTTACCTCTAGTTTATTCTTTTTCTATGACCAGATTTCTACAACATAAAGTACTGCACAAGAACTCCAGTAAGGGTGGTTTTGTTTATCCATTTGTATCTTAATCCAGATGAGATTCTGTGTATCATACCCAGAAAATATTTCTCTGATGGTCAGAATTAGTTATTTGATTCTCTCCTTGATGTGACTTATTCCCTTCACCTTTCTCCATTTCCCCTTTTAATATGTACATTAAGGGAGGTGCTCCTATGGATGGTTCAAGGCCAAGGACATTCATGAACTGTCTCATTTTCACAATTTCATCTCCTGGAAGTCCTTTAGTTCTCCTCCATGGATGAGGTTATAACAGCTGACTTCTGCTTTCATTATGTCATTTCTTATCTCTCAGGAATGTCTTCATTTCATTTAGTTGAAATTAAAAAACCAGCAGAGTTTTCCTCTGGTAATCACTTTGCCCCATCATTGCTTGACTGGTAAGTGAAAAAGGATGGTAAGGCATTTGCAGGCTAGAAATCTTTCTTGGGCCAAAGGTCAAAACATTTTTTCAAGAAGCTCCCAGGAAACCCATCAAATGCTATTTAAAAGCATTTGTGAAATAATAATTTGTCAAAATGTGATCATAAATCCTACTTTGGAAAAAATAAAGAGTAAAAGTCTGCTTTTCATGTTTTTAATGTTGGAAGCTTCCATTAACCATTGGTGTTTACTTTTCAAGAAAGGTATTTAACTACCCACATAAGTTCAAGGTGAACAGACCATAATTTCAGGTTTTGAAATTATTATTGAGCTCCTTTAGGAGATGGTTGGGGATGGGAAAACAGAGAGAGAGAGAGAGACCTAAGAAGATGAGAAAAATAGAGATTTAGCTATTAACAGGACCAAGAGTTTCCTAGGAATTCTGCAGTATTATTTGGTAATCTGTGGCTCATGAGATAAATTTGGCCACCTGTCTGTTTTTCTATAGCTAATGAGTATAAGTGTTTTGTACCTTTTCTGATTGTTAAAAAAAAAGGCAAAAGAAAAAAAGAAGAAATTGTGGTACATGAAAATTATATGAAATTTAAATTCCAGTGTTCACAAATAAAGAAGCTCATGAAAATTTACCCCAAAATTTGACTCCTTGGTATAAAGAGCATTTTGAATTACAGGCCCTTTGAGATCAAAAAGCATCGGAAGGGGCTTTCCCTCTATGTGCAAAAACCAACTGACAGATCAAAAGATGAGTGGCCCTCCCTCGTCTCCATATATTGCAGGAAAGAAGATCAAGAATGCAACTGGACCCGGTCCAAGTCGTTTAAAACACAGTATCTGTTCCTCAAGCTAAGGTACAGGTCAATCTGTTTCCCCCTCCATTTGTCCATTACCCCTCAACAGAATTACCTGCACCCCTGTATTCCACTTCCCTCTAGATTGAAGGTGTATACAATACCCTGGCTCCCAGGGGACACTGACGACTTTCTCTGTGGTACTCCCCCACGTGCCTGGTAAATCAACCTTTCTCTTATCCAATCTGTCTTAGTTGTGAGTTGATCTTTCAAGGAACTTTCAGGGCAAAGCACAATTTCTCCCCAGCCCTGCAGTTTGATGTAAAGCTGCAGGATCTCACAGCTGCTCAGCCCTCCTAAAGCCATGGTGAAGACTACTGGAACTCCCATCCGCCCGCAACGAGGGGAGGGTATTAAATGGACACCTCAACTTACCCATCAGACTCCCTGGATTCCCCTCTCTGCCAGCTTTGGTTGAGCAGATGGTAAAAGGTCACTGTCTTTTCCAAATTTAAGATTAATGAAAGCAAAGATTTTTGTGAGTGACTCTGGTATGGGTATTATTTGGGATTACTTTGTGGACTGAATAGTGACAAATGGTTTGACTCCCTCTTCTCTCAGAAACAGACTTTTTGTTGTTATTTTCTTTGTCAATTGTGTCTCTGTGTCATTTTGTTATAAAGAAATAAAGAAGGTGGTCCTAGGGAACAACATGAGCCTAAAGCTTCTATCAGCCCACCCTCTGAGCCCACACTGCAGACTCTCCTGTTACATGATTCTGACTAGACTTGTGTCTCTTAAGAGCAAATTTGCTGCAGCTCCCTGAAAAAAAATTTAAAAAAAAAAGTGTGAGTTTTCCCTCTTAACCTGTAGTTTGTCCCTGAGTTTGTCTTGTGACTGAGTGAATTTTCTCCTTAGTCTCCTCCATCTGCGGAGCAGGGATTTGGGGGACCATGTTGAACAGCCAATCTGAAAAAAGACTGTGGGTGTGAGACAGGTAAGTAGCACAGTCTTTGTACCAAACGTATCAAGCTCTAGGGGAAGTTTTTGTCCTAAAATGCCTTCATACTCTATTTGTTATCTTGCTTGTTTCTGAGTAAATTTTGGAGACTCTTGGAAACCGTCTTCTCTGTCCTTTTTCAGGTGAAACCTGGGAAATTACTACCTAGGTTTTCTGGGAAGAGGTCTTGGAATGAGTCACTTTTGGAATAAATATACCATTGAGATTAATGGCAAAAAGACAGATCCTTTAAATTATAAGATTGCTGAACTTTTAAAATAAATTTTAGAGATCTCTTATTTGAAACAATTGCTTTATTTGTGTTCATATGGAAATTATATATTTAAAAGACACATATACAATATTGTAGCTAGCCTTAAAAATTCTCTTGACAAAATTGAAGAGTATCTGATTTAAAACAAAGACAAAAATTCTCTGAGCACCGCCCCTGTGGGAACAGAGGCAGAGTCCAATTTCCCTGATGGTGAAAGTCTTGTGCTTTCTCCGTGGTGGCCTGGGATTGATTCCCTGGTAGGGAATGATCCTGTTCTCGTCTGATATTTATGTAACTTTTGCCATTTATTGATTCTCTCCCCTCTGTGCACAGCTTTTATTTCCTGTGTTTTGTGAAGGCATATGGGCTTTTAGACACGTATGTATGTGTAAATGGTCAACTGAAAGGCTGGGTCCCAGAAAATATGCCTGGAAAAAAATATGTGTTATGCCTTGTTTATGACTAGCCAGACTTTTCCGTAAGCTGCTTTTGTGACTTTTCTGGCCCTCATGAAAACTGGTACTCACCTCTTGAAGGACACCTTTTTCTTTGATTTATGGGTTTCGCTTAAAAGGATACTTTAGTTTAAAATTTCAGAATCTAAAAATGTCAGCTGTTTGTCCCAGCTGAGGTCTGCTCTGTTCATCTTGACTCCTTTCTACTTCCTCCTCTTGGGGGATCACGCAGTCCCCGCCAGGCCAATCCAAGGTGGCCACGGGGTCACGCTGTCCTCAGGTGAGGCTACTGCAGAGCTGGAACCATCCAGCGGCTTCTACAACTCACTCCCATTTTCTGCATGCCGCCTTCTCTTTTTCTGTCCATGAATCTTATCCATTGCTGGAGTCTCTCTGAACCTTTAGTGGTTGAACTGCTCAACTTGTGAATTACTCTTTGCTTAGTTAAACTCTGTTGAATTTAATTTTTATCACAAATGCGTTGTGAGGTGAGCTCCCAGAGTCCCCCAGGAGCACCAGGAGTCCAAGCAAGGATCCCACGGAGCTGCTGTCCATAATTCTCCCACCACAACCGAGCCTTGTAAGTTCTCCCTCAGACTCCAAAGTACTGAAGATCTGTGCTTTGAGTTCTTTGAGTTTGTTTGAGGGAATTTTTTGATTCTACTGGGTTCAAAAGTTGCAACAGAAACGAAAGCAAAAGTTGCAACAGGAATCAGATTGGATCTGATAATTAATTAGCTTAGCCTCATTTAGAGGCTCAAATATCTGACTGGGTCAGGCAGATATTGATAGTAAATGGCAATACTACAGGGGTCTGAACTCCAGGTTTCAGGGATTTGTCAAGATTGGTGTTCTACCCACTTTCTCCTCTGTCTTTTGTCCTGGTGTAAGGAAAAATCACTGCCCAAGATGATCAGGTAGATCTGAGAACCAAATCGAAGACTGAAGGCAAAAATAGGATCCTTAATTTCTGAAGAACTGACTTTTTGACTGAGACTTTTTGGCTATGCCTACTGATACATGTATAAGTTTTACTCCCTAGAAAACACAAATTGCCAAACCTTACTGAAGGCAAAATTGTTGCTTAGCTAGTAATTGCTTAAAACAATAAAATAGGAAATTAACAGATTGATAGTCTAAATATAAAATAGTAATATTTAAGAGGCAGAAAATAAAAATTCTTTATAAGAGTTAGGAGGATGGCTTCTGTCTGTCTGTGCATCTGTCTATGTATCTATACATGTAATTATTTACGTGTGATATTTCACTACTGGAGTTCTAATTAATTAGCTTTGTATAATCATAAGGGCTTAAATCAAATATTTTATCAAGAAGATAAAGCTTAAATGCTTTTTAATTCCACGTGATTTTAATAATACTTTAATTGGACATAGCTCAACTTTATTTTGGTTCTGTTATACCCTGATTCGCAATCTTACCTTACATTCACCTTCAAAGGGAGACAATTAACATGGACTCAAATACTTCTGATACTATGAGTCTCCTCAATAATCTTCCAAATTCTTTAAGCTGATTTAAACTCTCTAAGCTTTACCCTAAGATCCATTGTGTTCAGTACTCATTCAGTATGTTGATAATTGTTTGCTCTATAAAAAGGTTGCTGCCTTAGACTTATTCTTTTAAAGAGTCTCAACTGAATAAGACCATGCACTCTCTAGGTCTGGACTTCAGTTGTACAGACAACTATTACTTTTTTATGGCATGAAGTGTCTCAGGGGCTCACGCTCACCCCCAAATGCCTTGAGTCAACTTTGCCACAGACCTCACTAGAACTCACAACCTGGCAAAAGGGAAAGCTGCTACTATTTAACACATTCTTTGGAGTCTGACATCCAGTTTGCACAATTTGGAAATCTCATCTCTTAGTTCCTGATGACAACCTTTTGGCAATGGATTTACAATATCAGATTGATTGGATATTTGGCCAAATACGGTCCCTATAACCTCTTTTCTTTTAGCTTTTTGACTTAATCTACCATTACATGGGAAATATGTGCAAATGAAGGATGCAAGGACACAACACACACACACACACACACACACACACACATAGACATATATAGTAGGTACTACCCTGAAATCTATAATGTCTCTGACCAAATTATTTCCCAATGCACTATTTGTAAATCTCAACAAATCCGTGGAGAGAACCAGCACTTTCCAGGAGACCACCAAACACCTGCATTGCCCGTTGAGACACTCCAAGCTGACTTTATAGATTCACTTCTGTGTTTAGACTTCTCTCACTATTTGGCTATTGTTTATATGATGGGTGGATGGACCAAGTGCTGCCAAACAAAGCATGCTGAAGCTTCATTGTGGTAAAGAGATTAGTAACTGAGATTATTCCTTCTTTTGGTATTTCTTTATGGATTGAGTCAGATCAGTGGACTTATTTTTAACTACTTACTCGCAAAAGCTCTGGGGTACTTATTATAGTTTCATATCCTATATCATCCCCAATTCTCAGGGTAAGAGGTGTAGAAAAAATCTGTAAACAAAAAAGACTTTCAGAAAAGCCTTTCAAGGCACTGGACTTAAATGGCCAGAAGCAAGCATTAGATTTGTACCTTATCAAAATCTGGAATGCTCCAATTAAGAGATGTGGTTTAACCCCCTTTGAAACGGTGTTCTGTCATGCCAGACCTGCTGCCACCTCTAAACCTTCTATTCCTGGACTAGCTAAACTCTACAGGTATCTGAGTGAATAATTTGATGCCATGAATAGCTATGCACAGATGCTAACTGATATGCTGGGAACGTATTATCCACAGGGAAAAGGAGCACGGCCTCCGCCAACTGACAAGACTTGTCATCTGTTTGACTAAAGTACATCTTTTTGGAAGAGGCCATGTGCTGTCACCTTGCTGGGAAGCCCTTGTGAATGACTGCTAATCATTTATACAGCCATAAAAATAGAAAGAAAAGTCCTCCTGGATCAGTGATCCACACTCCTGCACTAAGACCATTACAGGACTGCTCCGATAGGAGACTCAAAAGTCAGTTTCCAGGGCCAGTGCCCAGGCCCTCAGGCTAAGGTCTTCACAAATTATGCTGCTTTTCCTAAGATCTGGGGTCAAGAAACCCTCTTTATCTAAACACGCATTTTCCCCCTTTTATGTGCCCTTGAAAATGATCCTTTTTAAGCACTTCTTTTAAGTCTCCCCTCTTTGAGGATTGCACATTGAAAGCCGAGTGGAGATTGTCTCAACCTGTCTCATTCTCCCTTTCATCTTCCACTGTGACTCTTCTTTACATAATGCTTTTGCTTTTACTAATCATTACTGTTTTCCCAGCATGTCAAGCATAGACCCAGCATCCTTTTACCCCTGTCTTTCAATTCCCAGCCACACTACTAATCAATCTAATTGCTGGTTATTCCAATATCTATCTACTTCATACAATGTGAGTCCCTGGTGAACAGGTCTGGGGAATGAATGTATAACAACATGTGGCATCTACAACCAGAGAAAAAGACTTCATGCTTCTTTTGGTGAGTCAACTGGACACAGAAAAACCTATTTGGAAGCTCAAAAAACTGTCTTTTGTTCAGATAAAATCACTAGAAAAATGTTTTATTTTTTGTTTGTGAGATACTAGAGCAAAATGATAATCAAACTCTCCAGTTTTATTCCACAGACCACATTCTTACACCCTTAGATGGTGTTGACACTAACCCTCATGATGTCGATGACTATCAGATTACCAGATGTTATGGAAGGCTCGAAAGCCAGGCCTGTGCAACTTGGGGCAGTTCACTTACTCCCAGTGTTAAGTTGCCAGACATTGAAGATTGTGTATCAGCAAAAGTCCAAACTGACTTTGTTAAGTCAAAGCCAAGCCTTTTAACTGCCAGAATTGTTATCTTTTATAACAGATATTTCACAACGTGTTCTGTTTATGCACACTGGCAGGGACACATGACAACTGGAGATGTGGAAATGCCCATGAGGAAGAAGAGACTTGCATATGTCAGATGGGAGGCCACAGGTTCCTACCTGACCCCAAGTGTAAATTACACAACTCTTATCGTCTTGTGTGATGTAATGTATAAGTGATTCCTGCCCAGACCGTTAGAATGCTACAGACTTGTTTATCTGACATTTTGTATTAACAGGTGCTCCACTTTAATTATTAGCCAAATTATGAACTTGTGCTCTTTCATTCATAAAGTGGTACCAAGCAAATATAGTAAATGTGATACTATAAAATCATTTACTTGTACATGTATATCAGTATATCAAAATTCTAAGTTCTTTACAATATTCAAGACCCTACACCCAGCAATTAAAACTCATGAGATTGAAAAGACGGTTTTGCATTTCTCAATGGCAGGAGACAAGAATTCAATATCACTATGCAAACATTTGGAACACTTCACTTGGAACTCACAAGGTAGCCTCTTGTTGTATTTGAATACCAACCAATTCTAGATGCCATAACGGTCCAACAGAGAGAAGATTGCATAATTATTGTTTAGACAATGAAGTTTCTATAGAAAACCATTGGACAAATAGAGGATGTGAACAGTGCTTCTTTAAAGACAAGATATATATTCTGCATCATATTAATGAAGACATATTTCCAAGAAGGGGAGACTGGCTTAAAGGGCTATGGGAAATGTACTTAGATTTGTTCCTTTCTACTTATTTTCTTTCTAATTTATGTTCTTGTCTCCCTATCTACTTCTCCTGGTACTGGCTACTAAGCAGATCCACCATAGCCACAGACTCAACTTTTCTCCATAGTCACTGACTCAACTTTCTTTTTTTTTTTAAGTATTTATTTATTTTATTATTTTTTTTTTTTTGAGACAGAGCCTCAAGCTGTCACCCTGGGTAGAGTGCTGTGGCATCATGGCTCACAGCAACCTCCATTTCCTGGGCTCAAGTGAGTCTCCTGCCTCCGCCTCCCAAGTAGCTGGGATTACAAGTGCCTGCCACAACGCCCAGCCAATTTTTAGTTGCAGCCGTCATTGTTGTTTGGCCTGGGCTGGATTCGAGCCCGCCAGCTCAGGTGTACATGGCTGGTGCCTTAGCCTGTTGAGTCACGGGTGCCAAGCCACTTACTCAATTTTCAACGTGTCAATCATCTGAGGAAGTTCCAGATAGGGAGAGTGAAGGAGCATGGGAAGTTTACCCCCAAAATATGACTCCTTGGTATGAGGAGTATTTTGAATTGCAAGCACTTTGAGATCAGAAAGTATTGGAAAGTGACTCACTCTCTATCTGCATAAATCAGACATACAGATCAAGAAAACACTGGATTTGCTTCCTCTCTCAGTTCTTTCAATATATTGCAGGAAAGAAGACCAAGAATGCAGTCAGACCAGATCCAAATCATTTAAAACCTAATACCTGTGCAAGTTAATCTGTTCTCCCTGTCCATTTGTCCTCCCTAGCAACTCGTTATTGCCCCTAAACTGAATTACCTGTACTCCCCATATTCCCCGTCCTCTTACAGGCATGTATAGGAATATCAGGATTCCATTGAGATACTGTGAAATCACTCTGTGATTTCATGAGCATGATAAATAAAGCTTTCTCTTATTAATTTACTTTAAATGTCAGTTGATCTTCAGAGGACTTCAGGAGAAATGGAAAGCTTCCTCCCACCCTCACAGAATGAAATTTGAATTATATCAAATCAAACATTAGTAGGAACTTTTTTTCTTTTTATATAAGAATCTACTTAATACCCTAAAATATTTACTATATGACACTTACTAAAAAATAATTAGCTGACTCCCACTCTTGAGAATATTTGTAGGATTAGAGAATTTCCACAACTCCAATTGTTTTTCCTAAGTGTATGTTGCTCACCTGCTTCATAGAAAATTGAAGATATGTATTCTTTCACACCTATATTTTCTACTGAAACTTAGAATTATTTTAAAAATCAAACTTGATTTTCAAAATTTTGTGCTTATAAAACAATGTTATATATTGAATGCATTTCCTTAAAATAAGTTTCTGAGCTTAGTCATGAATATGATAAAAATCAAAAAGAGCCAAAATATTTGAATCATTATGGAAATATTATAGTGGAAAAATTAGACAAGTTTCTTATATGTGATAGATATATCAGCCCCTGAATAATCACAAATATTGTAAGTTTCTGGAGATCATCTAGACATATGAAATTCAAGCAAAACTTGAGTTGAACACCTATGTCAGGATATTTTTAAGATGTTCTCAAAATACTCCTTCCCTGATGTGCATTCCCTGTATAATTTTTCTCCTTTAAAATGGACAAGACCAGTGAAGATAATGAGATTTCACTCTACTGATTAGTCATGTTATATGACACAGTTAACTTTAGAAAAGGAAGCTTATCTGGGTGAGCTGATTTAATCCCATGAGTCTTTTAAATCTGGGTTCAGATGGCAGACAGACAGGAAGTCAGAATTTTAAAGCAACAAGAGGCAGGTTTTAGGGGTGGAGAATGGCCCAGGTCAATAGCCAACAATGACAAGAAAATACTAATAACATTCATCCTATACCCTCAAGCAGCTGACATCTGCCATGACCCGATCAACTTTGAAGAGGACCTGACGTCTCAGGCAGGGCAGCGGCCTTGGCTGATACGTTGATTTCAGACTTGCAAGTCCATACCTAAAACAGCCATGCTGCGCCAGACTGTTGGGACACAGAAATTGTGAACTAATATAACAGTAATGTTTGAAGTTGCTAAATTTGTTATGTACTATTACACAGCAATAGAAAACTTGTACACACGTGATCAATTTTCAAAGAGAAATTGAACCCCTCTTCCTTTCTCTTGAGATTCTTGAGGAACTTCTGCTTAATCATCTCCAGCTGCATTGTCCATTTTCACCTGAATGTCCATTTTCCAGTGTGTTCATTATCTTCTACGTTTGGCACCCCTTTCTTATTCATAGACATGACAGCTACAACACTTCTGTTTATTTTGGAATTATTTGAAGCAATTTGAGTAACATGAAAAAGCAGGCAACATGAGATGGCGAGTATATATCCTTCTAATAAGTATCTTCTGATCTTGTGAGTGTGAGGAAATCTGGCATGTTTTCTTCTTGAATTTCAGGATTTCCCACATTATTAGACCCCCACGTCTAATGATCTGAACCTTATTCTCAAATTACTGATCATGTATTATGAAAAAAATCCCTCTAGTCTCAGTTTTTTTTAATTTTTTCCCAGAGTCCCTCTTGTCATATTCAAACACTCACACATCTCTCCCAAAAGAAGAATGTTCTTCCATGAAAGAAATTTTTATATTAATTCACATCTCCACAAACTAAAGCTTAAACTTGGCTTGCTTTCTTCCTAATTTGGTGTGAATTCAAGTATCTGGGCATGTTTTGTAAGAAAATTGTTTTAGCAAATAATAAATATTAGATTATAAAATTTAAGGGGATAACTTTATAGAAGCTGTGACATTTTCATTTCACCTCAACTAGAGATTTTCTTTCTATTTTTACCTCTAAATACCATTTTTTATCTTTTCTACACATTATATTCTATGAATTCAGAAACAATAATAGCATTTCGCTTCTTTCACTTTCTCAAATGGTTCTTCCAAGTTCAGCAATTTGAATTTTTTTTTTTTTTCTGTAAGGAATGGCTGACCTTCCATTGATCTTTTTTAATGCTGAGCAACATCATTCCTCTTTTATCTTTCTATAAAATTGCTTAAAAATACATTATGTATTTTTTTCTTGACCAAACATCTCTAACACTGGCCATTTTAATCCTTTCAACAAATTATAAATTGTTAGTAGACAAATACATTAGTTTTTCAGGCAAGAAATGGAATAGCATTGATTTTGCAACTGTTTTCTCGCTAAAGAAATAGGGCTTCCTTTTGGGTCTAAATATATTGCCTATAGTCACTATTTTTAGAGCAAATAGAAAATGTGGAGATGGTCTGACTCAGTTTATTCACTCTGTAGATGTAGATACAGCAGGTCTTCAAATAAGGCTGATTTTTCAAGTTAGTTTCATTATAACATTGACGAGAAAATTTAAAACAAAAGTGATTCCTGGTCTGAGCCACTGTGTAGAGTTTCCCCATTTTCCCAATCTGCAGGGGTTCTCTCTGGACATTGTTTTCTCTTACATACGGAGGACATGTATGTCAGCGGAACTGTCATGTCCCAGGGTTCCACTCCGTAGGGTGTGGGTGTGTTAGGAAAATTGTCATATCCCAGGGGTTCCATCATTGGGGGTGGGGGTGTGCATGACCATCTACATGAGGGGACGGAGTCTTGTCAGGGTGACTTCCTGCCCTGCACCCTATGATGTCTAGAAAGGCTTCAAACACCTAACTCTAAACTGGATTAAGCAGGCTGTAAATTGAATAAATGAATAAAGATATAAAGACAAATTACTGTAAAATAACAATTTGGTAAGTATACAATAACCATGCAGTATAAAGCATTCTCAGCAAGCCCACCATATTTGTGACTGTTTTTGGAGGGTGAGGTGGTGAGAAGTTCTCCTGACAATTTTCTTTTCATCAAAGTTTATTCCTTGATTTAATCCACTACCATTGATTTATCACCCATTGATTCACCAAACATTGGATAAATAATGATATTAATCCTTTTTATTAAACGTTCTTAAATGTACGTACATCTCACATTATATGTTTAACAATAGATGTATTTAGGACTTTAGAAGTTTGGTGGAGTGTTTTCTTATAAGAATCGTGCTGTAGGAACTTAACTCTCGTACATATCAATTAACCTCTGGTAAAATTGGTTGCGTTCTGCATCATTTGACGTGAAGAAGTTTCTAAGAACTTATTGATGACATTAAGTAAGGGCTTCCCAAATAATGCATTCTGTATTCTTATTTTGCTATATGGTTAGTAGCAAAAGCTATATGGGGCTTCAGTTCTAGTGATTTTTTAAAATAATATTGAAATGTTTTCAAACTTTTTTATTGGTTCTGTCTTCCTAAACTTGTTAATTTCTGCTAGGTTGCTTTTATAATGTCACTTTGCTCACCTCCAGCATGATTAATACCTGTCTGTATAACAAGTGGTCAGTTGAGTAATTGACTGATATTGAGTAACAATGATCTAGTTAGTAAAAGGTATTCTAATTTATGTATCCTCTCTTAAGAATAATATACTAAGGCAGATAACATTAATATCTCTGTGAAGTTTTTTTATTCATTTCACACTCATTTAATTACTCCTTTTTTCTATTACTACAGTATCTTTTCTATTTCATATTTACTTTCATTTTAAAAGTATTAATTAAAGTAGATTGCAATATCATTTTTAATCAATTTCCTCACCTAGTATTCCCATGCTCTATGTGCTCGACTCAAGTATTTCTGTGAGTGGGCAAATAGAAGGAACGTCTTGAGTGATTGTTTGCATTTGGACAAGCTCTTGCATTCCAGTCATGGGTGCTCTTGCTCTCTCACATGACATGCGGCACACATCCATGCATTTCACAAGATGGAAAACTCCTCATTTTTATACCATCAACACTATATTTTTTGCCTTAGTTCTCCTTTGATCATTAGATCAAACTAATGATAAATAGCTGACATGTAACTCATGAGTTCATAAACTTCCCTACATGGAGATTTCACTACAGAGAGCTAAAATTCAGGAATTCGTGCTACACATAGAATGTGCTCTTTCTAAACATTCAATCGGTTTTTAACCCATTGATTATAAAACTTTTCTATGTATTTACTAAATACATTTTTTTCTATGTATTATTTATACTACTTGCTAAAGAGTCTCATAACTCCAAATTTCCTTTTCCCTAAACAGAAATTATTCAGTTGAAGGTCTTGATTTATCACACAGAAATGTGGGCTTGATTCTCCACAAAACTTTCATGTGGACATTTAGGGGATACTGTGTGCTGTAGTTGAGCCTGTATCTATTCTGGCTGTTAAATTATACATTTTACTTTATGTCACCAACTTGATGAAACATCTGCATTTAAAAGGCAAAGTAACCGAGCACAAAATAATGAAATTGCATTCTCTGTACTATTTTTAGAATAAATTGTCCAGATTTTTAACTTGCATCTGTTGCTATACCAAATGCTATTTTTTCCATTACTTTGGCAATGAGATAAAAACAAACAAACAAAAACTATTAAACTTTCATATGAGCAATGTGTTGTCTTCTTTCCTAAAAATAATGGATTAGCTAAGTATTATTGTTAAGTGTTTTGTCCACCCCCCATATGTATGAAGAATAATTGGCCATTCAAAAAGCAGCCAGCATGGACAGATGGATGAATGACAGGAATGAGAGGAATGAAAGTATCATTTTTTTTTTTTTTTTGAGACAGAGCCTCAAGCTGTCACGCTGGATAGAGTGTTGTGGTCTCACAGCTCACAGCAACCTCCAATTCCTGGGCTCAAGTGAGTCTCTTGCCTCCACCTCCCAACTAGCTGGGACTACAGGCACCTGCTACAACACCCGGCCATTTTTTGGTTGCAGCCGTCATTGTTGTTTGGCAGGCCCAGGCTGGATTCGAACCCACCAGCTCAGGTGTACGTGGCTGGCACCTTAGCCCATTGAACCACAGGCGCCGAGCCGGAGTATCATTTTCAAATAGCCTAGTCTTCATTCTGCTGTGTTTCAACATACATTAGATTTGTTAGTATCTTGTGCCTTTCCATTCAGGGCATGACTCAAAACAGTTATTCCTTTTGCAATACAAACTTTTCCTCACTTTCTCAAGCATCAGGAAAATAAAAGAAAAGAGTAAAAATATAGCTCTGAGGACAGTCGTAAATGAAAAAAGTTCATCAAAAATGTCAAGTTAAAAGAGGTCAGAGAAATATATTTTAAAAAATTAACAAATATCAAAGTAATAAAGGGATTATTTGGATTTCCTCAATATTTCATGAAAACAAAAGGATGCATAGAGTCACAATGACGATTTCTTCATGCTCATACCTGCTGCCTAAATTTATTTTTAAAAGGATTCCTCATTGTTTGTACATAAGTTATCGATGAGAAATCGTAAATTAACCCATAAGCTTACAGATTTTGAGAGTGCTTGAGGATTTATTGGAATGCTTCTGCAAAATATATTAAAACTATTGCTTCTTCCCCACTAATTAGACATTTAAAGTGAAGGAGACTTCCAGGGACCTTGAAAAAAGAAATATGAAAATTTGTATTTTGTCAAGGTCAACACTTATCTGTACCACTGTACCGAAATAGTGAAAGTATTTCCATCTTGTGAAGGTGAGTTGTTGCTTCCATATTATATTTATTTTGAATGAATTCTTCTTTTAAAAGTTGACTTTAGAAAATAAATATTCTAATATCCTTTATTAGAAGCAGGAAGAATCAGTTAAACAACTCTTATCTCACTTTTCATAAATTTAGGTTTTACTGCACTTAACATAGTCTAGCAAATAACACTCAGTAATGCTATTTCAAAATGGAGTATGTATAATTTACATAAAGTGAAATGCATGATCTTAAGAGTACTCACAATTACATACAATAATATAATCCAAACGGCTGTCTAAGTACAGACCATTTTCATCTCCAAAATCCCTTATGTCATTTCCCAGTCAATTTATACTTCCCATCCCCAGGCAATAATAGTCCTGGCCTTATTTACCATCACATAGTTTTGCTTATGATGATCTAGAACCTCATATGACCTGAGTAATAGAATATGTTCCCTTTTAATTCTGTCTTCCTCTGATTAGCATAATGTTTCTGAGATTCCTTCATTTTGCATGTATCAGTAGTTTATTACTTTTTATTGCAGATAATTATTCTATTGAATTTTGCCCATTTTGGTGTAGAACATTTGGGTTGTTTCAGTGTTTAACTATTATAAGTAAAGCTGTTATGTACACTGTTGTTCAAGTTCTGTATAAGTACAATTTCTTTTCACTGTGATTAACGCCTGGAAGTGGAATTGTTGGATCATAGGCTAGATGTAGAAACTATCAGAAAAATTCAAACTAATTTCTCAAAGCAGTTGTATCTTTATAAAATTGGACTGTCAATGTATGAAAATTCAAGTTGCTTTTTATTTTCATCAGTTGCTATTTATTTTCACCAGTCTCCCCTTTTTCCCCATTTCATTTATTTTGGTAGGAATACAGTAATATCTCAGTTTTACCTAAATTACTTTTTGTGATTTAAGACAAGTGGTTGGGGGGGGGGTTGTTTGCCATTTCCAAAACTTCATTTGTAAGATACCTATTCAAGATTTTTGCATGTGTTTTTTTTTTTTTTTTTCAAATCAGGTTTCTTGCAATTCCTTTACTGATCAATGAGAAATATATTACTTGTGTTCATCTAAAGACATTCATTTAAAATAGATAGACGGTATATGCCTCAAAAGATTTGATACTTATACCCATATCTACAAATGTATGCATACGAGTATCAAAATCTTTTGATACCTATGTCCACTCTAAATACTCTGGATAAATCTGCTGCTATCTTTCCATTATCATAGATATCTCTGAGTGAGTAGAAGTTTGAAAATTTGAAAAAGTCAATTTAACAATATTTTTAATGGTTAATGCTTTCTGGAATCTGTATCCTATATGTCTTATTTTCTTCTATAAGTTTTAGAGTTTTAGTTTCACGTGTTGATCTATGATCCATCTCAGGTAAGTTTTTGTGAATGGCGTGACAACTGGGTCTGGATTCATCCCTCTCTATACCATATTGATAGTCAATTGTTTCAAAACAGTGTGTTGAGTTTCCCCCTGAACCTCAGCAGGAAATCAATTTTCTCTTTAAGAGAGGGTCACCTTTTCTCTATTTGATTCCATTGATCTATTTGTCTGCATCTATGCCAATATAATGTCAAAATTACTAAAGCTTTACAGTAACCATAATTCCTGTGATTTTTTTTTTTCCTATTGAGAACACAGTTCCATGTAATTTTTTTAAATTAGTATCTATACTGTGTAGATACACTGGGAGGATCGTACCCAGTCCTTGCAAAGTAATGCCACTGAACTGGTGCGTTAGTTCTGCGATTTACAAACCATTTCAATGTTGTGATAGACAACCTTATTTAACAAATGGTTTTTATGACCCACGTTCCACTCCCAGATATCCTTTACTGTAAAGTGTGTGCTCTGCTCTGATATAAAGAGTGATCAACTATGTAGTGAAAGGGCTGCATAAGCAAAGCAACCCACGGACACAAAGGAACCAAGAAATCAAAAACAAAGCAGACAAATCCAGTTTCTTGGTAAAAGGTGATTGGTGGCTAATTTATGAGGTTTAGGGCAGCACCAAGACAGGCAGATCTCTGCACTGTTTTCCCCTCATCCCAAATGCAAGGCTCATAAACCACAGGGAAAGGATTTTCAGGTTCTCCACAGACAATTAAAGACAACCCTCCAGAGTAGTCAAGGATGCTGTATGCGTGATAGCCTATGGTTTGTATGGTAACATCAAGGTTGCCTTGATCTAAAACAGAATTTTTGCTGAGTACAAATTCTTACACTAGAGACAGTAAATAAAAGTATGAGATCCCATGAAAAAGAGCCCATGCTCTTCCTCAAGAAGAGAGAATGATGTCCCCAGGTAACTCCAATACTCCAGGTTGTTCTAGTTCCACCCACCATTTTATTGCAACTGAAATGAATGATCATCAGACAGAACTGCCCAGCTAAGACCTTCCTGAATTCTTGTGTTAGGGAAAAATATGAAAGATAATAATCTTAAAATAAAAAATCCAAAATTTTGCAGATAGGTTTGGGATTAGGAAACCTGCAAAACCAACAATAATCTTGAGAAGACCCAGAGCAAAATACTCAAAGACCTCAAGGAGAGTGTGATTGACACACAATGAGCCTGAAGAAGATCCCCAGGACAAGCTTAAAGGGATGTAAGAAAAATACTTACATCCCTTTGTTGGTGGGACTGTGTAGTGCTGGAATTTGGCAACAGTGTCACCTGCAATCTGTATAGAAATTGGGAAGTGCAATGAACTTTGATGATTTTGGCGGAGAATATTTCTACACATAGTATCAAATATTTTATCTGGCTTATTCTCGTTTCATATGAAAAACACAAGAGAGAAAACCCAAAGAATATACTTTTAAATAAAAACAAACTGTATTTCCTGCATTTGAAAATAAAGCTTTCTCAATCCCTATTTGTAGGAAAATGAATAAGCACACAATAGTAACAATCAGAAAACACTCTCACTTTGATAAATAATTCAAAGGAAACCTTTAAACTCAGTTTATGCCTTTTAGATCCTTTCGCCAGTCCTCATACAGTTTCAAAGTAGCATACTATAAACTCTTTTCAACACGGAAAAGATCTTCTAAAGATCTAAAAATGGCTTTATAGATTACATATTTTAAACAACAGATCTTTTAAGAACGTAAGTTGTGTAGTTTCAGACTAAGGTTTTTAAAACGAAGTTGCAGAAGACTCCCAGGAAACCCCAAATAGAAAACAACATATTTGAAGGTATTCATTTGTGTGTCTTTTTCTAATACAGTGGATATAAATTGGCCAATAAGAAGCCCACAAAGTTTTAAAGAGGATTATATAGGTTAGACTTAAAGTGATAAAGAAATTAAAAAAATGAAAAATGGCCTTTAGATTCCCAAAATACTATAGAAAGGAAGCAAGCTGAGAAAACATGGGTGCATATAGTGAATGCTTTCTATGAAAAATAATAGCTCAGAGGACAAACACAACTGTACAGAACCAAGAGCCCCGGAGAATATTCACAGCCAGTGACTGCCACATCTTTCCCACTGGATCTCAGAATTGTTATGACCAAGTCCCTGCTGAGCGCCTTTCCATTTTTTTTGTTTTTTTTTTCTATGTACAGGAGAATACATGTTGGATTGCATATTCCCACCTCGTCATTGTATGTTAGAAGTTGGAAGGTGTGCAACTTGTCCCATTAGTTCATAAGACTTCAGATTCAGGGGACTGCTACTACTTAAGGGTTTGCTTTTGAGATTGCTCCTCCTAACCAGAATGTGATTTAACTGTGGATACCTCACATCTCAAACTCACCTCTAGTAAGGTAACATGCAGGAGTCTCAGCATAGGGTGTGAGTGTATTTTTAAGTGAGATAATGTCATTGTGAGAAGGCAGAGATCTAAATCATATATGTTAAAGATGATGACTATATCTCTTCTTATGTGTTGACTTTGGCACTATTCCCTTCAGGGGATGGGGTTTAGCTCGTATATCTTCTGCCCTTGGGTGTGTAAAGGCTGGTACCCAGGATGGAACTGTCAATGTTTGCCTGCCTGCATTATGTCATAAAGGTCATGTAGCTTTGGGGTGCTGGCTAGAGTTATTATGCTGGAGTGATGGACTGTTTTGTACCACACATGATTTCATTAAAGTTTCAAAGTTGTGAAGAGGCGCAAACTAGCTCAGACAGAGAGGCCGCAGAGTAAGACCCTAAAACTACATTAAGAGGAGGGGACACCAGCTGCGTGCCAGTTGCTGTATCCATCATTATCTGCTTGTGAGCCCAGGAGTTATCTCAAGCCAGAACTACCTAACTAAGCCCTTCCTGATACACAGAAATTGAGAAATAACGAAATGGTTGAGATTATTTTAAATCTCTAAACTTGGGTGATACAGATAACAAAAACATCTAATCATCTAATTTGAAATACTTTTATTTCAAGTATTTTATATTTTTTGTTTCTGTAAATATTATTGGATTATTTTATGGGTCTTCTATTTCTCTTAGCATTTTGTTTATATTTTGCCGTCTGTCCTTGAGCACATTTGTAACAGGTGTTGGAAAGTTCTGTGTCCTAGTTCCGTCATCTCTATCATTTCAGTAGCAGTTTCTTTTTTCTTTCTTTCTTTTTTTTTTTATGGAGACAAGAGTCTCACTTTATCGCCCTTGGTAGAGTGCTATGGCGTCTCACAGCTCACAGCAACCTCCAACTCCTGGGCTTAGGCGATTCTCTTGCCTCAGCCTCCCGAGTAGCTGAGACCACAGGCACCTGCCACAACGCCCAGCTATTTTTCTGTTTTTGCAGTTTGGCCGAGGCCGAGTTTGAACCTGCCACCTTCAGTACATGGGGCCAGTGCCCTACTCACTGAGCCACAGGCACCACTCTCACCATCAGTTCAATTGACTGTTTTTTCTCCTCATTCTGAGCCACATTTTTTTTCTAATTCTTTATATAGCTAATATATTTGATTGAGTATTCAGCATTTTAAATTTTATTTTTAGGGCCTTTTTGTTTTTCTGTAAAGATTTTTGAAGTTTATTTTCTTTTTTGAGCAGAGGTTATTTATTTACAGATTGACTTGCAAAATTTCTGAAGTATCTCTTGAAGGGTTCAAGAATTTAATAATTTCCCTTCACTTTGAATAATCAGAATTTGAGCACCTCTTACTCTACACGTGACCATATAGGGATTTCTTAACACCACTTCCTCCTAATACTGTTTTTCTCCTCAGCCTCTTCAAGTTTCACTCTATCCATACCTAACTTTGTATTTAGCAAAAGTCTCTAAGGAACTGGTACGAAGACTTACGAAATTCTTCTTATAAATTGTGGTAGCAACATAGATCTACTATCTTAACAAATTCTAAATGTACCATGCAATCGCTCCTGTAAGCACAATCCTATACAGTAGATCTCTAAAATGTGTTTGTCTTCCTTAACTGGAAATGTATACTTTCGTTGAGTAAAAAGTCCCCAATCCCTCTCTTGAAATCATGATTGTATTCTCTGTTTTCATGAGTTTGACTATTTTTGATGCTTCACCTAAGTAGAATCATGTAGGATTTTTTTTCTTGTTGTCACATAGTGCAGAATTTCCTAGTCCAGAAAGCCTAAATTACACTCCACAGACCTTTATCTATTAATCCATTGATGAACATGTAAATTGCTTCTATATTTTGGCTTTTACTAATAGTGCTGTAATGACCATAGCAGGGCTAATATCTCTTTGAGGCCCTGATTTCAATTATTTTGTATAAATACCCAAAAAGGAGATACGCTGGGTCACATGGAATTTTTATTTTTAATTTTTTCAGGAACGTCCACTGTATTTTCCATAGCAGTTGCACCTTCTTTTTTCTTAATTTTCACCAGCAGTGTATAACGGCTCCAATTTCTCCATAACCTCACCAACACTTGTTTTTTTTTTTATAACAATAATTCTAAAAGGTATGAGGTGATATTTCACTGTAGTTTTGACTTACATTGTCCACATGACTAGTAAGTTTTTTAACATTTTTTTTCATTAGCCATTTAATTCAACTCCTTAGCCTGTTTTATAAATTAGATGTTAATTTTTTCTATTTCTTCTCTTTTTTGCTTTTTTTCGCTATTGAGTTATATCAGTTCCTCATGTTTTTTTTAGAAATTAACCCCCGACCAGACATATGTTTTGCAAATACTTTCTTCTATTCCACAGGCAGCCTTTTCACTCTGTTGATTGTTTCCTCTGCTATACAGAAACATTCTACTTTGACATAATTCCATTTGCCTGTTTTTGCCTTTAGTGTCTGTGTTTTCAGCTTCACTTTGAATAATCAGAATTTGAGCACCTCTTACTCTACACGTGACCATATAGGGAAATGAAATCATTGCCAAGATCAATGTCATAAAGATTTATTTTTGGACTTTCTTCTGTGTGTTTTATATTTTTAGGTCTTATGTTTAAAATCTTCAGTCCATTTTTCATTGATTTTCGGTCTGGTGTAACATGGGGTCCAATTTCATTATTTTGTATGTGGTTATTCAATTTTACCACTATCATTTATTGAAGGCAACTTACCTTGTCACATGTATATGTGGATTTATTTCTGTACTCTCATTTTGTTCTATCAGGTGATACATCTGTCTTTTTTAAAAAATAATTTTATTAAATCATAATTGTGTACATTGGTGCAATCATATGGCAGAATGTGCTTCATATACAATCAGAAATATTTTGATCGTACTGTTAGAGATAGCCTTCATAGCATTTTCTTGATCACTATATA
>CAUYON010204853.1:2500-12890 GCA_963573935.1 Arctocebus calabarensis | reverse complement strand
CCCATTCTCTGGGCCTCAAAGAGGTGTCCTAATCCCCTGGTAAACCCTCCCAAATGGTGACCTAGTCCCTCTGGGAACCACAAATGAGCTGTAAATTCAAACCAGCTTCCCTAGTTTCACTCAATCTCATGACTTCCACCCATCCCCTACCATGTACTAGGTCATCAACTGTCCTCATATGAGAACTGAGTACATAGAATTCTTGCTTCTCCATTATATACTAATTTATTTAACCTTTAAGACACTGTAAGTTAGTTATTATTCCTGTTTTACAGAAGAAGTAACCGAGCCCCAGAGAGATTAGGTACATCTCTCAAGAACACAAAGTGGGAGGTGGTGGAGCTTCTGCCCTTACCCCAAACACGATACTCACACAGCCTCCCCAGCTGGATTTCATGGACTCCTTTGAGGCCTTGTTTAGGCAGCAATTTTCTACCATTTTCCATTTTTTCCCAGACAGCTGTGCCTTCTCATTACTATACATGCATCCCACACTCCCCACCCCCAACCCCGAGTTAAAAGACCACCAAGACCTCAGGGAAAACCCTGTTCCAGGCAGGAGGTGCCCCGTTCTCTGACAGACCCGCCCGCCTGTGCCCCTCTCATGTGCTTGGTTGTCACCAGGGCTGTTATTAAAGCCAGAAATAGGATCCCCAGCTCTGCACTCCGCCTGCAGACTTCTCACCCGGGAGACCCCCACGTGTCCGTGATATCACGGAATCCCGCTCCTCCTCCCAGGACTTCACTGCCGCACCTCAACATCCTTCTGCGCAGGAGGCACAGACAGCCGCACATTGCCGGGACCCGGGAGAAGGAGAATCTTTCTCTGGTTGGGTCGGGAACTAACGTCTCTCCTCTGCCTCTGCCCTTCCTAAGAGGACAATCCCCTGTGGCTACACGCGTTGGCCGACGTCTGTGGAGGACTGAGGTGGGACCTTCACTTTCATCCTATCCCCACCTCCTCTCTTCACTCTGACATGAAGAGCGGGGATCCTTCGTCCTTCCTTCTGGAAAGTTCTATCCCCACGTGGCATCTCAACTCTGCTGTGTGTCAGAGGGGGGGCCGGGTGGAGGCCTGTGGGGGACACGGACGAGGTTGGTCATTGAGAACCTGGTTTAAAATACACTCCATTCCCAAGCACAGGACGGGCACTAGCAACAGCTCCAGATCAGCCCGTGACCCTTTTCTCCACATCCACAGCACTGGGCCTGGATCTGGTCCCCACATGAAGATGAGGGACTAAATGGCCATGGTCCAATGGCTGTTTTCTATACAAAACATGCCTGTGACTGGATTGCATTTGCAGAGACGGCATGCAGAGGACAGGCTGTTGTTCCTCAACTTTTCTTCATTAGTGTGCAGACTTGTGGCATTTATCAAATGTCACTTTGTGCCAGGCATGTGCTAGGTGCTAAGCAGACACATAAGGGATAACAGGTCACAAAATGTATCACATTACAACTCAGACGTGGACGAAAATGAGCTCTACTATCTAGAACTAATTTGGGCTTCTTTCCCAGATAGAGAGGGGCAGGGCGGGAAAAGTAGCTAACTGCCTGATCTGGTTAGAGCTTCCTCTTGTCCAACGATGCCCCAGCCCTTTTAGAAAATGCCGGTCACCCAGACAATAGATGATCAGTCTCTCATATTGTTCCCCTGTCTTCCTATTCTTCTTCCTAAGAGGGAAGGAAGAAGAAGGGGGCTTTTTGCAACCTCAGGAGGGAGGGAAAGTTTTGGGGCTCTCCACTTCCATTGGTCTCCAGAGTCATATCCCTGTCCTCAAGACTGGTCTTTTTTCTGCTGACAGTTTAAGTCACGTTTTTGCCATGTGTGATTTATGCTGTAGTCTCTTCATGTTTCTCTGCATTCCCTGGTGGACTCAGCCACATTTTGGCCCTATATGCTCCCAAAGTTGAGCTGTGGCCCCATTGGGCCTCAGTCGGTGGTAGTGTCTACAGCCTTCCCTGATGTCTATGGTGACCCACTTCTCAGAATGCCACAGAGGAGCCTGTGACTACATCTGAATCCTGATTGCACCTTGCAGGAATAAAGCGTGGCTCAGCAAAGCTCCACTTAGGACTTCCTCTGCCCGTTTATGCTGCTGTCTCCTCCAGCCCACCAGGTTTCTTCCAGGTCTGTTTTGTCCAATGTCAATAAATCCTTAATGGGACAGTGTCTTGGTCATCTTTCTGTCATCAGAATCTATTTCAGCCTTGGTATATAGTAAGAGTTCAATAATGTGGCTCAGTGAGTAGGGCGCCAGCCCCATATACCGAAGGTAGTGGGTTCAAACCCAGTCTTGGCCAAACTACAAAAAAAAAAGAAAAATAGCCAGGTGTTGTGGCGGGCACCTATAGTCCCAGCTACTTGGGAGGCTGAGGCAAGAGAATCGCCTAAGCCCAGGAGTTGGAGGTTGCTGTGAGCTGTGTGATGCCATAGCACTCTACTGAGGGTGATAAAGTGAGACTCTGTCTCTACGAAATAAATAAATTAAATAAATAAATAAAAATGCTTATTGAATGAATGAATGAAAGAAACGGGTTAGGCCAGGACTTCACATTATAAATGACACATAGCATCCTTTGGACAAAATGAGCATCTCAGAGGGAAATGACAGAAGTTTCTAGAACTATTGGAAGAGGAGCTAAGTTTTGTTGAAAAATTACTAAGGGTCAGACACTGTGCTAAGGGCATTACAAACACATTTATTCCGTTGACGTCTACAACAACATTTGCAGTGAAGGGTAGGTATAACATTATTATTATCATTTTTGCAGATGAGGAAACAGGACTAGAAATGGTCAGTAATTTGCCCAAGGTCATACAGTTCAAAGGTGGCAGAGCTTGGACTTGAAATCTATATCCAAAGTATTGAGTTTTCTACTTTCAGCCTGGAGCCTCCATATAGCTGGGCCTCCTAGGACTTGAAGAACTATTAGAATTGTAAAAAACCTCAAGAAGAGTGAAATTCTGATCTAATGGAGCCTAAGAATCAGCAGGAGTCCAAGTCCCACTTTAGAAAGTAAAGACAAGTATAAGTATAAGGAAGAAATTCTATAAAAAGTCATTGCTCTAAGGAAGGTCACGTAATTAATGTCTTCCAACAACTTCCATTTTATGGAAAGGGCCAGACCTACATGCCACTGTGTCCCTTTAAGTGCAGGCAGACTGAGAACTTAGGATAATGGATACTTGAACATGGCTAATGTGTGATGGAAATGTATCTTTCTCCTCTGGGGCTGACAATGTAATTTCATACTAAATTTACTGTGGTTTATGTAATTCTTTTCATTCACACCAGAAGGAGTTTCTTTGCTGCTTCCCTTTTAAGAAACTTGGAGGCCATACATCTTTGCAAAGTGGATTTTTAAAAATAAAACAGAGAAGAAAAGATTAAAGCAGAGAAGCTCCCAAGTTTCCTGCCTTCTGCCTGGACCAGCTTCCTGTACTTCTTCCTTTCCAAAATTGATGTGGTAAATGTTATTGCAGTAGCACTGGCTTGGAAAAGCCCAGGCCTTCCAAGAATGCAACCTTCATGGAGTGATTCTGTAGCTCTGTCTCCTCTGGGGAGGCTGGAGGGGTAAGAGGCAGAGGGCGAGCAAGACAAAAAAGACAGGGAGAGAGTTGTTCCATTAGTGACTTTTAGGGGAATGGGGCCAGGAGACAGAGTCCCAGACCTTACCCAGCCGTATTCCTCTTCTTTTTCCACTGTCTGTCTCTAGAGCCTTCCCTGATTACTTCCAAGACCCTTTCCTGTAAGCCTCCAAAGCGTCCAGACCCTCTGCGTCCTGGAAGAATCTCACTGTGTCTGCTCCTTGAGCAGTGGGGTAGAGGATGGCTGCATGAGACACAAGGCATCAGAGTCTGTGACTGGAGTCCCAGCGGGTCTGGACACTTCCTTGGTCCTTTTAGAATCCTCACTGGACTAGTCCCCAAAGAGGGAACTCTGATCTCAAATTGAACTTAGAACAAAATTCCTCGAATCCCACAAAGCCCTATAGGATCTTCCTCTGCCTCTTTTCCAGTTTCATTTTATGCCACTCCCACCGGGTCATGGCGACCTCCTTCCTGTGTCTTTAGCGCACCAAGACCTTTCTCGGCTGTCAGGGAGCTGTTCTTCCTCGGAGCGCTCAGCTCTGCTGTTCTCCTCTGGTTGGCTGCCTCTCGAGCCTTGGGTAGAAATCGTATTGTCTTCTTGTCAGAGAAGTTGCCCCACTGTCCTTTCTTAAACTAGGTCCCCACTCCTCTCTCTCTCTGTGTTTTTTCCCCTTTCTAAATTTTCTTCATGGCATTTTGCACAACATGCCACGACCTTTATACATTGACTAGCCTTCTATCGAATTCTTCCCCTGGAATTCATCCCCAAGAACAACGTTTTGTTTGTCGCTCTTAATCTCCAGTGCCTACCATAGAGGTCACACTCAGCTGACACTTATCAAACGGATAACTGATCCCACGTGTCTGTATTTCACAGGGCTGCCTTGCCTACAGCCTATGAGCCCCTGAAATCAGGGGTTGTCTTCTCTCCGCAAATAATCCAGATCCTGTAGAGAAGACCATCTGTGCACATTGCGAATGAAGCTCTGTTTCGGAGACTTTCTACCCTTAACACCTGCAGATGCGTCCATCTGAGGAGCAGGACAGGAGGGCAGAGCAGACCAGCCAGGCAGCAACTACATGTGAATGTCCCATCACCACACGATGTCATCTCCAGATGAGTTGGAAAAAAAGGGATTGCCAGAAGTGGCCCCAGCTCACCGAATATTTCCCTGGCATTTATATCCTAGTCATGTTGCTGCCCACGGTCTCTCTGCCAGGGCTGCTCCTGAGACCCGAGGGTTGGGTGTTGGGCTTTTGTGAGGGCGTTTTGCCTGCTCATTACTGGCAGGGCCCATGGAGAGTGCTAGTATGTAACCCACATTTCCACAGAGCACACGGGTCCCTGCTCAGTCTCTCAACTCTTCCAGAGGCAAGGAACACACCACCCTAGGACTGGGCACCTCCACGGCCACGCAGCTCCGGGGCGTAGCCAGCCTTCCTCAGAAGATCCCAAATTGCCTTCTTGTGTCTTTTACCCCTTGGTCTCAGTTCTCCCTACTGGGACCACCTTCCACAGGATGGTCGAAAAGATATGGGACATGGACACTGAGACTTTCTGTCACCCAGGCCAGTGGTTCTACTCCCGAGACACCTTTCCATTCCTGCGTCTCTGCCCCAGGCTCACCCTGTGTCTTCTCCTAGTGGGGTCTTTGCCTACTCTAGCCGACAAGCTGTTGCCCAAACCCAGACACTAGGAAATGGGGACCCAGTCTCTCAAGCACTCTACTGTGTCAAAGTGTCTCGCCCACACTTGGAAGGAAGGAGGAGTTATTGTGACAAAGACTAGAGGTGACAAAGAAACCAAAAATGGTGAGGTTGCAGTATCCGACTCTTTTTACATACCATGGTCCTGTTCTGTGGCTTTGGCCCCCTTGCCAAGACAGGAAGTGGAAGCTTTCTTGAGCCCCTACTTTCTCTATCTTGAGGGTAGGGTTGTTTTTTTTTAAATTAAATCATGGTTGTATACATTAATGCATTTGTGGGGTACAATGTGCTGGTTTTATATACAATTTGAAATATTTACATCAAACTAGTTAACATAGCCTCCACCACACTTTCTTAATTATTGTGTTAAGACATTTATATTCTACACTCAGTAGATTTGACATGTACCCTTGTAAAATGCACCATAGGTGTTTTTTAATACTCTCCTTTCTTCTGATGCTTTCCTCTCAGGCTTCTCTCTCCAGAGATGTTGCCTTTCGGGGCAACAGGCAGGCAGTTTGCCTTCCCCAGTAGCCATAACTCTGGGAGTGGCCAATCCCCTGGGTTTCCCAAAGAACAGCCCCATTTGGGGATTTCCTCATATCCACAAACCTCCTTTTAGGTAGGTTGAGAATGCTCTTCTTATATAAGGGCACTAATCTCCTCACAAGGACCCCCACCCTGATGACCTCATCCAAACCTAGTTACCTTCCAAAGATCCCATTTCTAAATGCCACAATATTGGGGGATAGTTCTTCAACATATGGATTTGGAGGGGACACAGTTCAGTCCAAAGCAGTTTCCAAAAGAATATATCTACATAGACGAAGCAAAGAAGAGTGTTGTTGGGGAAGAGTTCCCAAACCCTAGAGCAGAGCTCAGCAGAGCTAGATCAGCGTAGCAGGAAACTCCAGGCTGGAGTCAGCATAGAGCCTAGAATGGGGCCTACAAGACCCTTCTGTTTCTTCCTTCCCCATTGGCCACACTGGAGTCTCAGATCCCACCCTCCAATGAGAGAAAGGACAGATCTAACACCGCCCACCAGCAGCACTGGACTCAGAGATTGAGCAAGAGAGATGGTTGGCTCTGGAAGCAGGACTGTTCTCAGCCTCCCAGCTTAGGCTGGGTCCATAGTCCTGGAGCCTGAATTGGTCACATGTGAAGAGAAGGAAGGACCAGAGAAAGTGAGAAGGAAGAGACGCTGGGAGCAAGCCCAGGTCAGCAGGAACTAAAAGAAAAGGGGGTAACACCATACTCGTGAGCCTGAGGCATTAGTTCTTTTTGAAGTTTCACCCCCCTGAAAACATGATTCACTTAGGTGTCCTTGAATGTGAGCGATCAAGATCCCTGGGGGCAGGGAGCACGGCTGGGGCAAGGCTTAAGGGATGCAGTGTTCTTCCAGGAAGCTCAAGCTCTAGGTCCCTGTAAAAGAGAGTCACCCACAACTGCACTCAGCTTCACATTCGGTCGTTTTTACCTCCTCGACCTAAACTGGCACAATAAACATGTATTTACGCAACCCAAGATTGCTTCAGATCTTTTCTTTCAGCAGCTGCATCTCAGCGTTGGATTCTTCTGAGTTTATGTAGGTTCACCCAAACCCCCAATTAGTTTTCCCATGGACTGCTTTCAAGTCAGCCCTCCACACCCTAAAATTGTATAAATAATCATTTGCACCTCCATTTTGGGAGTTTGCATTTATTTCTGTTAAAGGTTATCATGTTGGTTTTGGCCCATCTTTGAAACCCTCTGAAATTATTTTGCATTGTAATTTTGCTATGCGACATGTGAACTATTTCTGCCTTCTCCATTTTACTGAGATTTTCACTGCAGCATCTCGGGAGTTGCTGCTTGAACTAAAAATGTCCTACTTAGCATTCATCCAGCTGCCTCTCTCCCTGCTTCCAAAACAGAGCTCAAAGCTAAACTCTCCCAGGAAGGCTTCCAAGATTAAACAGGGGCAGAAGTGAGGCTCCTTCCTTCTAGGACCCAGAGGCTCTGTCTCCGAGTGGCCTGGGGCTGCTCAGCGATTTCAGAGAGCAAGCTCTGTTCTTAGAAACGTAGACACAGAACACGTAACGGCATAATGGCCAACGTGCTCCTTCTGGGGGAGCTTCTTCTATAAGCTCCCAAGCCTCCCAACCCAGGCTGCAAGCAGAAGGGTCGGATGGGACAGTCTGGTTCGGGGCAGGCAGTATAGCTTGGAGACCAAGATATCCCCGAGCCAAGTGCTCTGCCACTTATTAACGGTTTAATCCTGGGCAGAAGCTTCTGCTTTCTAAGCCTCAATGCTTCCTAACCTATAAAATGAGACACTTTAAGGGTCCTACTTCCAAAGGCTACGATGAAACGGTGATGTAAAGCGCCAGTGCACGCCGTCCAGTGTGGAGGAGGGAGGCGCTCACCAGCTGCTGTCACTATGTCCTTAGCTGGTCCCTGATTCCGAACCTGGGTGAAGTCTCAGATACTGGCACCTACTTCCCCTTTGCAAGCATGCTGGCCACAGTGTATATTTAAAACAGATGTTTTATCAAAAACGCGAAAGATCAGTAAGCATTCTGTTCTGAGACTGGGGGATTAGTGATGTTCACTGAGCTGTCTTGCAGTGTCTCACAATTGCATGTGAGTCATCCTCTGTTTCGGTTATCTGTGGCTGCATAAAAACTTAAACGGCAAGGATTTACTTCTTCTTCATGAGTCTGTGGATTGGCCAGGTTCAGCTGGGGTCCGCTGGGGTCCCACATGCAGCTGCCTTCAGCTGGGATCTGGGTTGGACGAGCCTCAGTGGGCTTCTCTGGGGTGGCTGGAACAGGAGGGCCTGGCTGGACCATTCTCTCTCCACATACCCTCTCCTTGTTTGGTGGTGTATTATGACCTTTGTCACATGGAGGCTGGATGCCAGGAGGGGGGAAGTAGAAGGTGCAAGTCCTCTTAAGGCTGAAGGCTGGAAATTATGGTGCGTGACTTGTGCTGCCTTCTACTGGTCAGAGCAGGCCACAGGATTGGCCTAGATTTGAGAGAAGAGGAAATGGACTGTCCCTCTTGATGGGGTAGACAATCTACCACAGCCTCCTGCTCCAAGTTCTCTGCCAATTTCTTTACATGGATCGGCCAGCAGGTGCGAGCAGAGCACCCTGGCTGTGAGCCCTGGCCTGGGCCTCCTCTGTTGCCCAGCCTCACTTGCTTTTCCTCCGGCATGGTTTCTGGCGTCCTGTCCCCATCCACCTCTCCATCCTTGGCTTCTCACGCTCACCTAGGCAGAGAATAAGGGGAGTGGCCACTTCTAAGCTTATTCTCCCAGATTGGCACTTTTACAAATAATACATTTTCAAAGGAAATATATTGACTTCACAGTTCTTGAGGCCGTGATGGGATGACAGGAGAAGCAGCAATGGATAATATGAGTGCAGCGCGCAGAGCAGGCAGCCAAAGAGCACCTGTTCTGTGTGTTTTCCACCTCCCGGTCTTGTGGAAAATCTGCACAGCTCCAGCAGTAAGGTGCCAGGCCTAGGGTGACCCCCTATCTGAGACCCAGCCTGTGTCTGTGCCTGGGCAGAAACCACAGTGTCTGGAAGGCCAAGGTGCCTGCACACAGCCTGGGTGCCTCTGGCCCTGGGCCAGTGCGGCAAGTGATGTGTAGAGAGACTAAAGCGTCGTTCCTCCTCCTGAAAGGGCTCCTTTCTACCTCTCTCCAGGAGAGAGGGAGTGCCTTTCTCCAAAGGTTGCTTCCTGTTTGTTCCCTACCCAAAAGATTACTCTATAATTACCTGGATCTGGGTGAGATAATGATGATAAACAAATAATAAAACAATGGCGTTTTCTGAGCACTGCCTCTATTCCAGACTCCATGCGAAGTGCTTTCTATGCACTGTTATTTAAAGCTTACACATGCCTAGTGATTTGCCAAGGTCAAGGTCACAGAGCTCACAGCCAGTAAGCAGTCAACTCTGCCTTCAAACCCAGGTTGGGCGAACTTTAGAGGCCATGCCTTCACCATCGAGTTAAGCAGAGGGCATTATTTCATCTAGCATTCCCCTGCCCAGTGCCAAATGCCACTCTCATCTTAGCCATAACTGGGAGCTCAGCTGCTGTTGATGTCAGTACACCCAAGAAAGACAGCACAGCAGGGGAAGCTCCAGGTCCTGGTCTAATTAAGGAGGGTGAAGTTTCTCCAAAAGAAGGTTTGAGAGATGGACGGTGCCTGTGGCTCAGTGAGTAGGGCGCCGGCCCCATATACCAAGGGTGGCAGGTTCAAGCCTGGCCCTGGCCAAACTACAGCAAAAAAAGAGCCGGGCGTTGTGGTGGGCGCCTGTAGTCCCAGTTACTTGGGAGGCTGAGACAAGAGAATTGCCTAAGCCCAGGACCTGGAGGTTGCTGTGAGCCATGAAGCCATGGCACTCTACCAAGGGTGACAAAGTGAGACTCTGTCTCTAAAAAAATAAAATAAAATAAAAAATAAGGTTTGAGAGATGTTGGGAGGGGAGCATGGACTGCAAAGAAGCCCGGAGGCCTTGAGGATGGGGACTTGGGGCCCCTTCACAGGCACAGGTGCAGCTGGAACCCCCAAGTTCCCCTCAGCAGCATCCTCGCCTGTTGAGGAAAAGAGGAGGTACAGTTTGCCCAGTGCCTAAACGGCTCCTTCATTTCCCTGGAGCTCCCAAAGCCACACCCTAGGGAAACCTCCGGGCTGGAGCTGTGGGCCTGGGCTATGATGAGACCACCACCTCAGTCAGCCCTGTCTTCCACCTCTTCCCCACCACAGAGCCTTCTGCAGCCCTGATTCTTTCTGAGGCAGCTGCTATCCAAATAAATTCAGCCTATTACCAGCCATGAAGCAGACCCAGTTAGTTTTACATCTAATTTGCATGCCAACCTACAATTTTTGACCCGTCACTAAGTTTCCAGGTTATGTTTCTTTTGTTCTTTCGGGCACCACTGAGACTAACCCTACCAAATGGACTCATGTTGACCTGGAAGGCAGCCTAGCCCGGGTCACCAAGTCCAGCTCTCTTCTGTTTCCTAAGTATTAATTATCGAATATGATGCATGCACAGAAAGTGACTTGAAAATGCACAGCTCAACTAA
>CAUYON010204850.1:0-26116 GCA_963573935.1 Arctocebus calabarensis | reverse complement strand
GCCAAGGAACCCATATACCTATATATATCCTGAAACTAAAAGCCTAAAGGGTATATAATCCCTTTAGGGGAAAGACCGGGAGAGAAACGGAGAGAGCTTTTCTCGCCCCACTTGAGTTCTCTCTCTCTACCAGGAGCTTTAGTGTTTTCTGTATTCTTTCCTGTAAATAAATTGTCTTACCACTGGGGGGAAAAAATATTTCCAAGCAATAAAATGTTTTGAGATCAGATAAAAAAAATTAAATAAAATAACAAAATACAATCCCTCAGTTACACTAGCCACATTTTAAGTATTCAATAGCCGCATGTATCTATGAGCTCCCATAATGAACAGCCCACATATGGAATGTTTCCATTAATATTGGACAGCCCTTGTCTAGATTATGGATCAAATTATAAATTTCTAGCATTTTACACAACTTTTTTATTTCTCTAATAACTAAAAGTAGACTTCTGATTGTAGACATCTTTGTTTTACATTACCTAGAACTGTCTGGATGATTACTGATTTATTGTTGCATTTTACCTCCTATAACTCTTAAAATTAGATATAAGTACATTGCAAATATATGGTTAAAAATAACATTGTAAGTTCTTAAAATTGGTAACAGATCTTGTTAGATGAATGAATAGGTTATCAGGTTTGCAAAGGGGATTTAAAAATTGATTATCTAGGTTATTTAGTTTGCATTGTTGCATTTGGTATGAGTCTGGTCCGCCTACACTCATGTACCCTCCAAATCTCATTCTTCCCCTCCAGTCTCATCTCCTGTTGCATCCCTTGTGATAACTCTGACTCATTGAGAACAGGCCTTCCTCAGGCCCTTCAGGACGGTGCCAGACATTATGAAGGTACAATGATTCTGCTCCTATACTTTTGCTGTGCTACCTATATCACAGATGGTGCTCGTAGGCAGAACAGAAGGCAGGTGAAGACCAGGGAGGGTTTCAGGGAACAGCAGTGTCAGTTTCAGCAGATCATGTGGAATGTCTCACATGCTTTATAGAACATTTGGTCTGGACTTAAAAATCCCAAAGCAGCATTTTTGTTTAAGAATTTAAAATTCCTCATACCTATAGTTTCCACTGATGTGAGCTGGATATGAGATAAATGAAACATCACTACATCTTCTGAGGACTGGAGATGTTGCATACTTTTGAAATGCTTAGGTATAAACAAAGCTAACATCCATTTTCTAGGTTTGACAATACAGTCATAGAATGCTTGGCCATAAATCATCACAGACCCCTTTACTTTCATTTCTTGCCCACATCATCAAAACATGAAGCTCCTTTTTCTTTAACACATAATTCTTCTGAATTATTACATGAATTGCCATATTTCTTTATGGCAAAGTAAATGCCTGGATTCAGCTATGATTTACAGATTGGGTAACTTATTGGCCATATGGTTGTTATATGTTGCTCTGCTTACAAAATATGTATTTTAAGTAAATATATCAATGACTGCAAAGTAGAAGTTTATCCATTATTATTTAGATCTTTTAAATATCTTCTCTACAACAATGGGAAACACTTCCAGTGAGGTTATATTATTTATCCCAAATATTATTTTTTTAGTGGTTTTATCATTCAAACCTGCCAAAGTGCGTAAGGATGGACCTTTACATTTCTACAACTATCATATGTTATGAAAAGATATGATTTTTTTTATCCTCACTTCATTTTTACACTTTCAGCAATTATTGGACTAAGTTGAACTTGTTATATTTTTCAAGTTCTGGGATATCACTGATTGCACAATGCACCACTAATTTATTTATTTATTTATTGACAGAGGTCTCTGTCACTCTGGGTAGAGTTCCATGGCATCTTAGCTCACAGTAACCTCAAATCCTGGGGCTCAAGTGATCCTCTTGCCTGAGCCTCCCAAGTAGTGGGACTACAGGAACCCACCACAATACCTGGCTTAGTTTTTTCATAGTTTTTTCTACGTTTTTAATAGAGACAGGGTCTCCGTCTTGCTTGGCCTAGTCTTGAACTCCTGAGTTCAGGTGATCCACCTGCTTCGGCCTCCCAGTATACCACCAGTCTAGTGATACACTTTCTAAGGGTTGAAGAGAGATCTATTTAAATAAAAGTAATATTGATGGGTAATGAGATTCTTCACTATCAGCCAGCAGCAGAGAGAGCTGTTTTTGTTAGCACACTACTTTGTTCCACACTTGGGGTTGCCACTCAACCATCCAGGTCATATGGTTTTGGGGTTGCTGAATCCTCTGAAGGTGTGTTTGTGAAGGTGCACTTGGGGGTTGAATGTGGATGAAGGCCTATGACACTCCACGCACAGACCAAAGGCTCTGCGGTGGGGGTAGGCAATCCTGAAGACAGTCAAAGGCAGGAGGAGATAGTCAGAAGGGCATGTAAAATGAGATGAGACCAAGGCTTTCAATTTGACTCCTTCCAAAAAAATTTTCAGAACATTATCTGTGCTCACAAAAACCCCAGTGGGAGGGAAATTTAGTGGTAATTGATGGGGAGGCTAAGGAGGTTTCTAAATACATAACTCAGTATTGTCAGAGATGCGGGCGACAGAGCCAGGAGAACTATGGAATCAGTGTGATCAGTCCATGTTGGTGCAAATAGGTCTAATCTGTGAATTGCACGAATCTATCTGTTCAGTTCCCCATAGAGGGAACTTAGTCTTGGTCAGTATTTGGCTAAAACAGCCAAGGCTGCGAGGAACACCTGTCCCATGTCTCCCGAGCACAGAGGGAAGAGCGTCTGCCAAGAATGTTTCTTGATGTTCCATTTTTGATTTGTGGTAAAGTTACTAGATATTTTCGAGTTGTTCTCCAAATTATGCTTTAATTTCTAGTGTATGGAAATTCTCCTTTACCCTCATTGTTGTGTGCAAATGATGTCGTCATTTTGATTGCTTATAGAATGCTATGGTATTAATTATTTCATTTGCTTATTTTTATTGAATGAATTTTTTTGGCTAATTATTAATGACATTGGACAACTTTTCATAAATGTATCAGCCACTAAGTTTCCCTTTTCTCTGTATTGCCTCGATTTTTCTTTGGCAGGCACTGCTAATTATCTCCCTCTTATCCATTCTTCATTTCTTTACCTACAGATTGTGATACATTTATTTGAAATCCCAATGGGGTCAATTAAACTTATTTTCTCTTTTCCTTTGCGTTAGGAGGTGGTCATGTGACCCAAATCCAGACATGAGAAGTCCCCGTGGTCTTCAGGTGAACTTTTCAGAGGCTTGTCTTTTATTTCTGTTCCTTGTGCTATGTTTCTATTTACTTATTTTTTCCTGGAGCACAGACTTACAACCTGGATGAGGGGAAGGAGTTTGTGACATGTGAGCAGAAAGTCTATTGAACAGAAAAGAAATTAAGCCCTTCATGACTTCCTCATCTAACGGTGATAAGCCTGGGTGGCCTCTTCTGGGACCCTAGATATGTAAGAAAAAGCAGCCCCTATTGGCTTAAGCTAGTCTAATACATTTCTGTAGTAAGTATCCAAAGTTTACCCTATTGAAATATCTTTGTCCTATTTATAATTAGCTTGTTTTATTTTCATATTGATTTCCAAGCATTCTTTATATATATAGGTACAAATCCATTATCAGTTTTATATATATATGCCACACATATCTTTCCTCACAGAAATCTGTCTCAAAGGCAGAGAGTATTGTTCTGTCTCTTTCTCTAACTTTTCTATGGGTTTTAGAAAATTACTTTCCCTTTCTATGTCTCCAGTCCTTCTTTTGTAAAATTAAGGGTAGAGAGTCTCTTAGGACTTGTCCAATGTTTTTATTCTGAGTCTAAAGGTATGCACTTAATAAACATCTCCAAGAAGCAGAACTGTGTGTGTGGTGTGGTCTTGGTAAAGCTGTTTCTGATTGTGCCACATCTATCAAACAATCCAGATTGATTATTTAAGAGCCTATTTGCAAACCATCCTGGTTAGCTGTAGTATGATTCATCTTCTGAGCATATATGAAAATAGTGTTTCAGATAGAAAGTTGAAAATTGTCTTATACTACCCAAGGCAAAATTAAAAAAAAATAGGAAAACAAAATTAGAATATTTAGTACATGTAATATTAAACTAAACAGATATAAGCTATCCACTGAACTTTAAAACAGCATATTCTCTTGTTAAGTAATAGATGAAAATGGTAATATTTGATATTTCAGCAATACTCATTAAGTTATTATAAAAGGGCAAATTATTGGAAGAAAGTAGTTTGCTAGCTGTCATATTCATAGTTGATTTAAAAATAAGTTGTGGAGAAATCCTAAAAGACAAAGAAAACAGTAGGTAGATCATATTGAGTGTTCTTTCAAGATGGCCTGTTTTCCATTATTACTGTGAAGAGAAAATGTTAATTTTAAACTGAGGAATGCAACCCCTAAATTTCAGTTTTTTCTTTGTGTGTCTGTAAAAACTAAAGCAGAAAACATCATGACTAACGGTTTGGATGAAACTGGAAGGGTATCTCTTCTGGAGTCAAGACTGTCTTGGACTTTCGCCTAGCAGCACCAGCACTTACTTGAGTATTCAGTCTGCCAAAGCCCTTTTCACAGCTCTTTTTTTATTATCATGCTCTGAAAGAGAGGAGTCTGCCAAGTAGTCCATTGCTGAAACTCTTCGGTTGGTAATGGTTTACACAAAGTTCCAGAAGAACCGGCTCCATAAATCTGCTAACCTGATTCCAGAGAATGAAACGTGTGAGTAAATGAAGTTTTAAATTCAGAGGGTAGAAAAACAAAACAAATGCTAAGGTTGTGAATCACGCCTGCTCTTCCCTTACAACCCTGATTATGGAAAATCTTCTAAGAGGTGTCCACTTTATATCATGCTTCATCTTTGAATGCATTCCTTTTTTCTTTTTTTAATTTAACTCAAAGGTTCTCTGGCCCTCCAGAGTGTTCTGGAGTCTAATTAAAGAGTAAGTCTAACGTTGGCTTCTCTCCTTCTCTTACCACCTTGTGATTTTATATAGGGGAAGGCCACTGGACCCCTTCCTCAGCTCCATACAGACCCTCTCTCCCACTTCTCCCCAGATGCCGCAATGCTGACTCACCTCAGGCAACACACCAGCACGGCCTCACCCTTAGTGCCCCACACAACAGCAGCTTAGAAGTATCTATGTAAACAAGACTTTCTGTATGGAAAGTTCATTCTTCTCCATTTGTCCCTCATTTAAATTTTGCACCAAAACAAATGTTTTTTGTTAAAGCAGATAGTCAGTTATATCTAGTAAGGTGCTCATAATTGACATTAATATTTTTACCTATTAATTTTATTGATTTATATGCCTTAATATTCTTACCTATTGATTTTAAAATATGAATTTAGAATAATTTTGCCTGCAAGAACCATCAAATCAAGATTTTACTGAGAATTATGTTACACCCGTTATGGGATGACACACCTCTTCAGGGCAGGTATATAAAGAAACATTATAACCTAATTCTTTGTACCCTCAAACTAATCTGAAACAAGCTATGTCTATTGTTAACAATAGCAATAGCTTTCTAAAATTTCACCTTTCCATTCAGATGTATATAAATAGATTCATGTTTCTAAGTATTGAAGTGTCTTACTAAGGCGTACTAACCAAGGTTCTCCAGATAAGCAGAATTAATAGGAAATATTGGATAGGGTGTGTGTAAGTGTATACATACACATTATAAATTTATGAGTAATTGACTTATGTGATTTTGGAGGCTGATAACTCCAAATCTAAAGAGTATGGTATAATGTGGGCCAGTTGGCCGACTGTATATTCAGGTGATTAGTCTTCTAACTCCAGTCTGAAACTGGACTGCTAGAGAAAGAGAGCTGATGGTGCAAAAAGAGTCATAAGGAAGTCTGCTGGAGAATTTCCTTTTGCTTAATAGGCCACCTTTTTGTTCTGCCTTTAACTGGTTGGATGAGGGCCATTCCCATAATGAAAGGCGTTCTTCTTACAGTTTATTTATATGTTAATCTTATCAAAAAGCACCATCTAAGCTGACACATAAAATTAACCATCACAATAAGGAATTTTTATTTAAATCTGGAGCATATTTTTTAAGTTTATTCCTTAATAGTCTATATTTCTGTTTGCTTTCATAAATTAGGAGGTCTTTCTCATGCTTTATTTTTTAAATAGAACATTCTGGCATAAATAATGCATATAAAACTTGTAGAAAAGTTCTTGCCATGTGGGAAGTGTTTAATGGATGCTTTTGGTCTATGAATATTTATTTTACATATAGGCACCTGTCTTTATCCATTTTCTGCTCTTATAACAGAATACCACAGACTCTATACTTCATAAATGACCAAACTTTATGTCTTGCATTTCTGGAGTCTGGGAACTCCAAGAGCATGGGGCTGGCATCTGGCAAGGGTCTTTGTGCTACGTCCTATCATGGCAGAACCGCAAGTGAGTATGAGAGACAGAGAAGGAAAATTGGGAGAACTCAACCTTTTATTAGGAGCCTACTCACAGGATAACAGGACATCAGTCCATTTATGTGAGTGTAGTCCTCAGGACCTATCACCTCTTTAGAGGCCCTACTTTTATTTGAGATGAAGTTTCGAAGGGGCCATTCAAAGCATAGCAGCCTTAAATGTTCTCATACTATACACATTATATATTTATAAATATATAAACATACTCATATATTTATGAGTAAATATATGTATTTACAAATTTATAAATACACTCATATATTTATGAGTAATTGTCATATGTAATTTTGGAGGTTGATAACTCCAAATCTGAAGAGTAGTACAGTTTAATTTTTTCTTTTGTTAAATCTTTTATATTCATAAATAATATAATCTGGAAATTATTTTAATCTTCATTTACTCATTCAATTAATGCATTGACATATGGGATTGTATCAAACTAAGCGGCTCCTGCACAGCCAAGAAAATAACAGAGCGATGAGACAACCTATAGATGGGGAGAAAATAACTCGCACATCATACATTGGATAAGGGGTGGAATAAAAACAGTACACTGAGTACTGTTCAGTACTGAATATTCAGTAACAAATAAACAAATAACCCCATTAAAATGGCAAGAACCCCAACCAGTATTTCTCAAAAGAAGGTATAAAAATGGCCAACTGATATATTTAAAAGTTCTTTAAATCACTAATTATCATCACTCCATATCTGTTAAAAGGGCTATTACCAAGAAAGTGAAAAACAAAAAACATTGGTGAGAATGTTGAGAAAAAGGAACCCTTGCACACCGTTGGTGGGGATGTAAATTATTAAATGCAGTGCTTATTGCTGTGGTTGGATCCTCAAAAAGTATTAATAATATAAACAAGAGAAAACATCTTGGCCTTTTTCTGGAAAATAAGAGAGACTCTCTTCTCCCATGTTATTTTTTCCTCCTAAATTTCTCTTGCTAAATTTAGGAACAGCTTTTCTTTTTGTTTATCCTGGCCTCACTTATTTTTGCATTTTCCTAGATTTCGAGTGATGCTAGCTACCTATTTTTAGCACTAGGCAATATAAAACTGTTTGGCAACAGTTTGTATGTGGGCAGAACCTTTATTTTATTTTTGCCTTTTTTATTTTAGATTAATGTAAGGGCACGTACAATTAGGTTACATTGTTTGTGTTTGTTAAACTCCTAGCTGTAGTTGAGCCCTTTGCCCAGGAGGTGTGCTGTCTCCCTCTCCACTGTATCCATTAGGTGAGAGCTCAGCAAACCCTCCCTTTTCCCTCCTCCTACTTCCCTTATCTCATTCTTCCCCTACTTGAATTTAATTTTTTTTTCTTGTATGGACATGTAGTTGTTGATCTACTTGTTTCATATTAGTACTGAGTACACTGGATACTTGCTTTTCCATTCTTGTGATACTTTACTTAGGAAGATGTTCTCCAAATCCATCCAGGTAAATAAAAAATATGTGAAGTCCCCATCTTGCTTTATGGCTGACTAGTATTCCAATGGTATACATATAACATAGTTTATTTATCCATTCATGGTTTGAGGGGGACTTGAGTTTTCCTCACATTTTAGCAATTTTGAATTGAATTGCAATAAACATTCTAGCGCAAAAGTCCTATGGTAAAATGATTTTTTTTTGTTCTGGGTAGATACCTTGCAATGGTATGGTTGGAGCAAATGAAAGGTCTACTTTTAGCTCTTTAAGGATTCTTCATATTTCTTTCTGAAAGTGCTGCATTAGTCTTCAATCCCACCAGCAGTGTCTAAGTCCCTTTTTTTCATGTCCAAGCCATCGTTTCCAGCTCTGGGACTTGTGACATGGGCTCTCCTCACTGGAGTTAGGTGATATCTTGTGTTTCTCTGATTGTTGGAGAGGATGAGCATTTTCTCATGTGTTTGTTGGCCACTCGTCTGTCTTCTTAGGAGAAGGTTCTGTTCATGTCTCTTGACCAACAATAGAGAGGGTTGCTTAGTCTTTTCTTACTGATTAGATTGAGTTCTCTGTAGAGTCTTGTTATTAGGCCTTTGCCAGACTCATAATACGCAAATCTCTTCTCCCATTCTGAAGGTTATCTGTTTGCTTTAGTTGTTGTGTCCTTAGCTGTGATGAACTTTTAGTCTAATACAGTCTACTTAAGAGTGGTGGGGATGGGACATTTTCATGATGCTATAAAACCCTAAAATGTCAGAAATTGTGGCCTTTTGATTTCTTCAGTTTTTAGATCTCTTTGATAGCTTTATTTAGAAACATTAACCGGGCTTCAGGAGTGATGCCTACAACTTGCATCTAAACTAACCATACAAACTTTTAGTTACTCCCTTTTTCCTTCAGCCTCATGTCTTTTTCTTTTTTTATATTGTATCTAGTGTTTCTGAGTCTTAATTCCCTCAGAGATTCTGGAGGGTGAAATGAGTTTCTCTAGGACTATCCTTGTAATTGCTAATTTAAAAACAAATTAAGAGTGCTATTAGCTGCCTGATGAAGACAAAACTTTCGAAGGAGCAAAAATATTATTTAGTTCCTAAGTTTCAAAAGTTTTTAAACTTGAGAATTTCAATTTTCAACAACTCTCAATTTTCCTATTGTTTTATTATTTACCCATTATTAAATTTTCTTTCCCATTTTAAAGCAAGTCTTCAGCATTAATTGAATGTTTACTAAGTTATTAATTCTTCTTGAGTATATGAAAATAAGTACTATATAGTTTAAACCATCACGAAGCTATTAATATAATTGAGAACCTGTTTAAATAATGAAGTATAATAAAGTGAATATTCAAAAGAAATACAGAGAAAATTCTGTGGAAATCAAAGGAAGAATAAATTAATTAAGAGTGACAACATTAAGGAATGTTTCATATAGCTTTTGTTGTGTGGACTAGAGTTTGAAGAATGAGAATCTATTTTTTTTGTAATAGTAATGGGGAGCCCTGATGGTCTTGCAGTGATATTCTAGGCAAAAGGAACAGTGAGCAGAAACCAAAAGTGTGGGGGGAAAAAGATGAAATATGTGGAAAATGGCAAATAACCTTTCTGATTGTTTTCTAAGATGTATGGAATAGGATATATAGTACAAAGTTGAATTGGGGTCAGATTATTGAAAGCCTTGAAGGATTTTTGTCTTTATGCTGCATGTACGGACATTCAGATTTGTCGAATAGTTTTTACAATAGTAACGTGATCAAAAGTTTGCTTTACAAAGGTAAATCTGGGGAAAGTGTAAAGGATGGATTGGCAAAGTGAGAGATCAGAGGCAGAGAATATGTTAAAAGGCAAGAGTTCAGAAAGAGATCAATAGCGTCCAAAATGAGGCATTGGCCGTAGTAATGGAAAGAAAGGAATAGACAAGACGGTTGCTGTGAACAGATACGTGATAGAAATCAAAAACTCATTGAAAAAAAGGAATTAATAAAAATTCATAAATAAATAATACATTTGAGCTATCCAACCCGAGTCCTTGGAGGGCTGCGGATTTATTTCCTGGGAAAACAAACACAAGAGGTGAATAGAAAAGAATAAAGGAAAGATTATAGGATGTTCATGGGAAATACAATGTCGGGAAGTAACACTCAAAGCTTCTCAAAGAAAGAAAAAAGTTTCCTTTGGAATAGTCAAAATCTACCTATGTGCAGCAAAGTCCTCGATTCATAATACTAGAGCTATCCTTGAGAATTTCCAGAATTTGGTGAAGAATGGTTAAGAGATCGACTTGAGCTATCATAAGAAACTAGATCATGGACGTCTGAACAAGGAAATGTGATTGGAAACAGTGGCTCCTCAACAAAGCTGGTGAAGCTCAAAGATGAAGATGAGATTTACACACACATATACATGATAGGCTATGCATGGTGAGAAAGCTGAATTAATAAGAACTGGGGTGTTCAACTCAGACTGAAAGGGAATGGCTTTGCCTTTGAATCACTAACATTAATCTGAAATCATGTTGGAATGCTATTAACTACGCAACTTATTTACGTTTTTAGCAAGGAAATGTGACTGCAAACTTGTTTCTTCCATCCATTCAAAACAAGAAGACACCCCCAGCACATTTTTTGGATGCTTTGATAATGTCTATTGATGAGTCCACTGTTCTGACTCCTTCTGGGCCACTCTCCCCTGGCTTCCCTCTGTTCCACAAACCTCTCCTGGAGGAGCAGTGAACACCCAGTGCTGAAGTGCTGTCCTAACTGTCTGATCCACACGGGGCTCCTCCCAGAGACGTTGTGTCAGGCAAAATGATGGGGGTGGAAATGTGCTTCTTTTCTGTGTCTGAAATTTCTCTAGGAGTTAGCCTTTGCCATTCTGATTCCTAAGAAATCCACGTCTTAAGAGCAGTAATGTGGCCTCTAGAAAAAATAAAGGGAAGAAATGCATTCTTTTAGAAAGAAGAATGTCTTGCTCTCTGTGTCACTTTAAATGTTTGCTTTCACCAAATGATCATCCACTCTATGTAGACTGAGCTACTGTAACTATGGCCTTGATTTGCTAATTTCTCTTTTTTGATTTCCTGATTTGGGTAAACATCCCTGTCCTCTGAAAACCCCCAAGCCCTTGTTCCTCACATGTATCAGTCTTTCCTTTTCTTTTCCCTGTATCTAATACTCCTCCTGAAATGGTCAATCTCCAGTTAGATGAATTAGGGAAGAGTTCCTTAGATCTTGGTTTTATAATTACACTATAACTTTGTTAAAATATTTCTACCCAATATAATTTCCTTTGGGTAGGGTAATAGTCCAGAGAAGACATGAGAATGAAGAAACTCTGAGTGAGAATAACAATCATAAAATTTTACCAGTCAGTCCAAAGACTTCTGGGTGAGAATTTTCAAGAAAGATTTGTGGTTACCTCTGTGCTGTTAGGAAAAACCTAACCTCTGATCTTTAGAAGACGGACTGGTGTTCCACAGCTACTTGGTATAAGAGTCCAGTTATTATATGAGGCACATTTTCTTAAATGTGAACAGAGGAAGGAGGTCACACAAGTCACAGCATGTTGGTAGGACCTGGCCTCTCGGTTCGTGTGACAGGCACACTGTCCAAGTTCATCCTGAATTGGGACCTTAGCACAATTGATGAATGGGGCTCAGAGAACTGATGTCCAAGTTTGTATGGCAGCCTAAGAAAATAACTCACAGGTCTGTGTAACAGATACTCAGTTTTGTTTCTACCAGAAAGTAATTTATATACTGAAAGTAAGGTCACTATCATCGTTTATAATCCCTCACTTTTGTATAGTGCTTCTGAGCTTATCAAACTTGGCACACACTTATTCTCATTTAATCCTCCCTTAACCTTGGGCAGTAGACTTTATGAACCTCACTTTGCAAGTGTGGAAACTTAGAACCATGAAGAGTAAAGCAACATCTCCAGAGCATTGGCTTCTCATTGAGTACTTTGTCCACTGAACTACGACTACTTGGTGATCAAGGACCTGGTTAGTTGGTGCAAGCCTCAAGCCTGGATAAAAAGCAAACACACACAAACAAACAACAATAAAAAAACATTATGCATAAGCAGAGTTCTCTTAATGTTTCTTTAAAATTGGGTTGTGAGTTCCTTGGTCATCATGCATCTCCTGGCATGCATACATATTCCATCCTTCCTTGCCTTAGCTAGAATAGACTCCCCTTTTCAGTTTCAGCTAAGGGTCTCTCATTGGTACCTCTTTGAAGCTTGCTCCCACTTCACGTACACCTTCCCCATTCTACATTCTCCCATAATAATAGATTTTCCTCTTGTGTGATTATGTGATGAATGTTCATGTCCCCTTGTAAACTCCTGTGCATCTATTGAGCAAGAGAAATCCGTTTTTGTTCATTGTTGTATCTCAGTGCCCAGCAGTTTCTAGCCCATTGTAACTGCTTGATATGTATTTGTTGAATGGATGAATGAATAATTAAGTCTTACTTGAATAAGTTGACCTAGTTGTTAGAAAAACAGTAATTTAATAATCTAGTACTGGAAATGGCTTTAAAGACTTTTTTTCCCCTACTAAGCATATTTTCTTATTGTGAAACAGACCATGAACTCAATTCCCCTGGTACTTAAACTATTCCATGGAAGTAAATGAAGCTACATAAAATTAGTTAACTCAAGCAGAGGAGTATTTAAGAAGTTTCTGTTTGAGCAGATAAAACTAGTTTCATCCAGAATGAATTATTAATTCTATCAAAGAGTCAAGATTCTTTTTTTTTCAAGAAGGTTGACCACAAAAAGGTTGTTTTACCAAGCAGATCAAATTCATGTCCCAGTATACATTTCATCTTAAACCAGAGGTAAATGTATCTCAGCTGGCCTGTAACATAAATGTCGACTTGTGAGGTATTTGTATAACGTGCACAAACGTTTCTCGTGAGGATCTTAAATCATGAACTGACAATCTGTTTCATTTTGTCTTTGATGGTAATACCATAGAAGAAATGTACGAACAGGAAATCTGTCGTGGAGTAATCTGAGAGGCGACACTGAATTTCTTGCCTTGGTCCACGCTTTTGATAACGCTATGACAATTCAGTGAGAGTAGTGCAATCCCCACTGTGCAGAAAGGGTAACTGAGGCAGAGTGCATTGCTGGCTCAGGGCTTCAAGAACCAGATGAGCCAGAAAAATGCCTTTTATGAACCAAGTTTCTTGCACAGACCTGTGATAGCATTTTCTGTGAAATTTCGCCCTCTCAAAAAGATGAATTTGCAGAGAAGGATTCTCTATGGAACCAGGGAAGAGCTATAGGAAGTTACACAGAAATTGTTGCATTTAACATCATTACGCTAGTGGAAGGCAGCCCCAAAGGAAGGAAAGAACCAGAGCTGGAGGACATGAGGTCCTTTTCTGGTTTGTAGCCACTTCCTACATAATCATTGGCAAGTTACTTACTTCTGAGGGTCTCAGTTTTTACATTTCTAAAATGAAGAAAATAAGTTATGTATGATTCCAAATGTGGAATTGCTGCTGGGTTGAATCAAAAGTGTGCATGTGCAGATTCATGGCCCCTGTACAAGACTTAACAAATAAGAACCTTTCGGAGAAGAGTCAAAACCTGGGGATCCATATTTTAATAGTTCCATAGATGACACTTATAAATTAATGAAATACAGATGGAATACTTCCAGCCACAGATTGCAAGCTTTGCATCCCTCATTCAACAACCTAACACAACCTGCACCTCCAGAGCAGCAGTGAAGACTTGTCTCTGGGTTTGACAGAGCACAACTGTTCCGGACGTACTGCCTGGATTTTCTAGGGAATGCATGATTGGAGGAAGACTGAGCTGTGCTATCGTTAGTCTCTCCAAAGTCCATAAAAAAGAGACGGGACATAGGTCCTCCAGCCAAGAATATCCACAGAAAGGTTTTGAGGAGCAGACATCCATGTATCACTTGCATTGCAGGATGTTATCTCTTGCCATAGGTTGGTGGACCACCAATTGTTGCCATCCGGGCAGCAGGCAATGAGCACCAGAACCAGGGGGAGTGGCCTGTGACATACAGAAACTGAGCCAAAAATGGTCAAACTGAGATCATGAATGCATGGGGCCTCAGAGATACTATTTATATGTGTGTTTGTGTGTGCATGCACAGGCCTATGTATATTGCATACCAATTCTCTTCTTCCTTATACAATTAAAAACAGTTGGACTTTCATCATAAATGTAGATGTAGGTTGTGTACTTGTGGTTAGGCAGTTTTTGTGATGTTTTAGAAAGTATTATCCAGAGCTGCTGGGAATTCTGATGGGAATTTGGAATTGGAAAAGTGGACCTTTGTGAACTTGTATTTATTTCATATAAACAACCAGTTCTTAACCAGGTTAAAATATACTTTCAGAGTCTATAATTACCTTTGTTTCCTCTGACAAGCTTTACATTTTATAGCAAGATAATGCTTTTTAGTTAAAACCTTGAGTTACAACTTAAAAATAATTAAATGATGATTTCCAGTGCTAAATCTTTACATTTCAAAGGAGTGAGAACAGTGTACTGAAGCTGGAATTTTAAACAGCCAGTTAATGTTTATGTATTGAGCTCATCTTGGCTTTTTTCCTCTTTGTCCCCCTAACTGATAGCTTATCCTGATGCAAAAGACAATAGTTTTATGGATCTATGCTAATATGCACATTTTCATCTTAATCTCTGTTCCGTTCTCAAAATCTTGTTTTCAAGAAATTATGAGTTGTGAACTTTCCTGTATGATGGCTTTCATACAATCAGATTCTGGTTCAAGAACTGATGACCATTGATTTTCATCTTTGTGCCGTCTGTATGTAATAGAATTCCAGCTGTGGGTCCATGAAGGTGTTCCAAATGGTGGCTGCTTTAGGCAATATCGGTCACTCCAATGGGTATCAACCAAACAATCTCCTGCTTTTACTCTTTGGCCCTGAGGACATTTATTGAGATACCATTGTGAGCTTATTGCTATACCAAGGGCTTTAAACAAGGATCTGTGAGCCGCCTGGAAACAGAGCCAACAACAGGCTTCATTTGAAATCTCACAGTTGAAATATGTGACATATTAAAAAGTTCACCTTGCAGGTGTGAGCATTTGAATCGCCGATGCTGTGACCTCGCTGTGTGGCAGAGAGCCGCTACGGGAAGGAAGCTCACAAACGAGCAGCATGAAGCCCACATTTTGCTAAAACCAAATAGGACCTTTCCTCTTTGTTGGATACCGTAATACACAAGAAATAAGCCAGCAGGATGGCCAAGTCTAAGTAGCTTGTCTTTTTCATTCAATTCAAAGAGAATGAACCAGTTCCCATCACTTTTATTCAGCAAGAAAAATTTCACCATGAGAAAACTCATCTTCCTGAGAGAAAGTAAAATCTTATATAACTTAAGAGACTATAAGGTAATTTTCCCTGTGTATTTTAATGAAGGGTTTCTATTAAAAAAAACCTTGTTTCTCATTAGAAGGTGCCCTGATATAGGAGCAATAATAGGGACTTTGGTGTCAAATGGATCTCTATTTTAATCCTGAATCCACCACGTACAGGCTTTTGCCTTTTCATGTACTTATGTTCTGAGCTTCAATTTTTTTCATTTGTGAAATAAATAGTTATTATAACTCACAGGCTATTTTGAGGGTTGAATAAAGAAAATTAAAAAATAACTTAAAAAAGGAAAGCAAATACTGTGTCTTTAGCCTACGAGTGCACCCCAAGTTCCTAAATGTCTTGGGAACGTGTGTTTATGTGTGCGTACATGAACTTGTTGTTATAGGATAAATACGAGCTGGGCACTAGGGACCTGGGGATTTGGGTTTCAGGCCGTATCTCCTTACTCTGGTCAGATGACTTTTATGAGGCCTTTCCCTCCATCCCTTTCTCTCTCTCAGAGTCAGTTTCATCATCTTTAAAATGATTTGAACATACTCCAGGAGGATGCTATGATGACTAATTGAGATAATCTAAGTGACAGCCCCTGGAACATGGCAGACAGTCTGTGAAAACACTAATTTCCTTCCTCTTTTCCTTTTATATCTTTGAATATGAAAGGAAAGGAGTAACAGGAAAAAATTAAATGGAATGTTATTTTATGCTTGCAAAATCCTTCCTAATCATTTTGATGATGGTTATATTGAACATCTATTTATTACCTTGAACAGTTCGAAGAACTTACACATGTTATCTTTTGTAGTTCCGGTTCCAGCCCTTTCTAAGAGCTACTTTTTTACCCTTGTGTTGCAGATAGCAAGACTCAGATATCAGGTAACTCACCTGAGATGAAACATAAATCTCCCATATTCCAAAGCCGTGCACATGGGTTCAATTGTTCTCTGCTTCCCTGACCAAGAAAATTTGTTCTTTAAGCACAAGTGCCTTCATTCATTTTTCATTTTGTTTTGTTTTTGTTTGTTTGTCTGTTGTTACCAATCTTCAGCTTTAAATCAGGAAGGATACTGCCCTAAAAAGTAAAGGCAGGCCCAACCTAAGCTGTCTTTAACTTGCTCTCGTCAAATGGTACTTTTTTCAGGCTCAGTATTTGATTCTTGCTTTTCTAAGTGCATAATTGAGATGCACTTAGAAAAAAAAAAAAAGACAAGATTACACTTTCTCATTTGCTTTCCAACAAAGGTATATGGTTTGAAGAAGCCTTGCCCTTAAATGATTAGACAGCTTGTGTGACTAATAAGAATATTGTCCCTAAAGGAAAGTGGAACATCTTACAAATACAAGAGCACTCAATTAGAGTTTTAAATTAGAAGGTAATTATGTATTTTCCCTCTCTCTCTCTCTCTCTGTCTTTTTTTTTTTTGAGAAGAAAGAGAGAGCACTTTTAATCTTTTAGGTGGCCTCATTTTTGTTAAAAGACAATTTTAGGAAGTGTTTAAATTTAAGATGCTGCTTCACAACTTGCTCAATTTTGGACTCAGTCCAATACCTGAAGGACTAGAAGCAGATAAGTTTGCTTGTACCTGGCCTTTTAAATAACTTCATTTTATAATTCAAAACAGGGATGAGCTGTTGATATGGATTACTGCACTCAGTATAATGAAATTGTCAATATGCTTAGAGATGCACTGCGTGTAATCAGACGTGTAGAGAAATAGCCCGTTCAACCTCTGAAACAAAGGATTTGCCTTTGAGACCAGGACTGTATAAAAGCAACCGTGCTCTATTTAGATAACAAACCAGAACAGGTATAGTTGTCTTAACATGAAACCAAATGTACTCTTCATCCATAAACACTCCCTTGTATACTTTTCATAGACATATTCTGGGTGGATAAATCAAAGGTTGTTGTTTGATTATCGTAGGTCAGATCAATAACACTTCCTACCGTTTCATAGAGAACAGCAACATGGATGATGAAGACCAATGTGCTTATCTGCACATCTGTTAGTTTTCAAAGTTCTCCCTGTATCTCCTACCCAAATTGACATGAAAAAATTACTTGGAGTTCAAATCTGGTGAACAATAAAGTAAATCTTAGGACAGTTTGGTGCAGAGAAGAAACGAATTGCTATTTGTTTAACTTGGATCAATGCTCTCCTTTGGTAAGTCTTCATTCTCATCCCTTGGATTCCTGGTCAGTTCTACTCTATCATTATAACTATGAAGTTTCCTCATAAGGACATTAGTAAAAACTATCTATTGGGCCCCATAATGGGCCCCATAAATATTTTGCATGGTTTTATCAAATGCTCTAAATATTTCTAAGAGTAAGTTCTGTTTCTTCATAATGTGAATGATTAAAGAGAAAAAGTGACTTTTAGTTCCCATAGCTACTATGAGGTAAAAGCTAGATTGACACCTACCTTTACTTTTCATCATACGGGTGTGCTTATTAAGGAAGAGGTGAGGCGTGGCTTTTCCTCCAATGTTCGCTGAATTCAGACCCATCCCCAATCTCTACCTGTGGTTTTATAAAGCTGGTCACCACAATATACATTACTTGGAATGAGTTTCCTGGGATTCCAGGAATTCAGTGTTGGAAACATTTCTATAGGTCATCTAGGACCAAATTCTTCAAATATACTTATGAGAAACGGAAAATCAGGGAGGCAAACAAACCAACATCATAGGAAAACTTGCCATGATTCACTCAGAAGGTTAGTGGCAGAATAAAATTTATATTCACTCCTTTCTGGTGTGTTCAAACCGCCCTGTTTCCGTATTGCTGGTGAGGTACGAAGCATACAGTATATTTGTGTCTTTGCTTATTTCCAAGAACCCATTAGAGATTTTTTCAGATAGAGAACAATAAATGACATTTTTCAAGTGTTCTTTCTTTTTTCTTTTTTTAAAAAAAGCCCATGGGGATTAAAAAAACTCATGTTGAGAAAATAATTATAGATGAAAACACGAATAACTGCAATGCTATTTAGAGACATCTGAAACCATAGTAGGAGGCTGAAAGTAACAGAATAAACAAGAAGCTGAAGACAGGAGCTGGGAATGGTATTTCAAATCATACAGTTCAAGGCTTCTTAAAGAATGGCATTCAACATGCACATGTAGGGGGATGATTAGAGGGTTTATAATATGGTTCTGGTGATATAGACAAAAATCTTGATATTTAATAATATTAGTATGTAGATGCATATGTATTTGAGTATATGTCAGTATGTACCTATGCATATTTAGGTATAATTTGTTTGTTCAGCACTGCCATGTGCCAGGTATTGTCTTGTGTGCCTGGGAAACATGAATCCCTGCCCTCATGAAAACAACATTGGCTCATCAGGATTTTCCTTACAACCTGGGGACTATATAATGTTTGACACCTTCCAACCCAGGCAACACTGGCGATTCTCACTGTTGCCTTTCAACTGTAAAAGCTGGGCTCTCTCTGCAGGAGTGGGTGGGTACAGCTCTTGGCTAGAAAGAGAGAAAAAAAATCTTTCAGTGCAGTACAGGTTCTATCACAATAGATGGGTGTCATTAGCCATTCTCAGCCTCATAGATAATGTAGTCGTGGATGGCATCGTTTGGTCTGGTGAAGAATTGCCCAGGAGATTGTGTTGACATCTGAGATTTATTTTAATCCTTTTGTGCAGATTTTGTAATGAGCATTGTAACAAAGTATGCCAAAGAATCATTACATCTCTTATAAAATCTTAATAGTACAAAAATTAGAAACGTTTTTCATGCATATGTTCAATTTATTCAGAATCTACTGATTTCACATCGTTGATTAGAATTAAAAATTAGGGTCTTGTAAGGAGACCCTGCCTTTCAGAGGTCATGCTCCATGAATGCCATGCATATTTTTAAACGGCTAATGTTTATATTATGTTTAGAGGCTGCTACTGTTAGATTTTACATTTTGGATGAAGAAGATAGAAAATGTACGTATACCTCTGCTCGAAGGCTCTTCTCTTCTCACTTGTTTGATAAATGTTTCTTGATTGCCTATCTCAGTCATAGTACGAGTCATTTAAAAAGTAAGAAACAAACAAACAAAAAAGCAAGGATTTAGAAATGAGGAAACATTTCTAGTGGGAACTAGGTAAAAAACATCAATGGAGGCTGGGAGAGGTGTTATGAAAACAATCAGGTAATTGCTGAGGGCTAGGAAGAAGGGGTAGCCTAAGCTTCCCTGAAGAAGGAGAAGTGATGCAGAAATCTTGAGAGGTGGGGCAGACCTCTGTCTAAGGCCTTCTCAGAACCTGGGAACTGAACTTGAGGTTTACGGACTATGGACCCCATGATCCCAAGTGGGCCTTCCACTGTAGCAAGCCAGCTCTAGCACCAACCTAATGCATCACAAATTACCATGGGTCTTAGGCATCCCCATGATTCTGGAGTAGGAGGAAGGAGCTATGATAATAATGAAATGAAACTTTCTATAGTCCACTTCAATAAGGATGTCAGGTTAAATTTGATTTAAAGAATACAAATGGACTGTGTGTTATGCTTACTATGTAATTTTTTAGACTGTATTAAGTACAATGGAGAAAATGAATCAAGGAATGCTGATAGAGAATGTCATAATTATAATAAGTTGGAATTTTGAATATTGTGGACAGGAAAGACAACACTAAAAAAAATGCTTGGACAATTTTGCCAAAGATAAGCCAGAGAACTAAAAAGAGATATAAAGGAAAGAGTGTTACAGACGAAAGGAAGAACAAGAGAAGAGACAGTGAGATCTAGGGACAGGAACATGCTTGGGGTAATGGGAGGAACTAAGAAGTCACAGAACAGTGCTGTCCAACATGGTAGCCCCACCCAGTGTTGTTCTGAGCACTTGAGTTGAGTGAATTGAGTTGTGCTGTGACACGAGCTACACACCATATTTCAGAGACTTTGTATAAAGAGAAGAACGTAAAATATACCTAATTTGTATTGATTGCATCTTGAAAAAAGATAATGTTTTGGACATACTGTGTCAAATAAAATAGATTATTAAAATTAATTGTATCTGTTTCCTTTACCTTTTAAAATTTTGTTACTAGAACATTTCAAATCGCACATCTCATTCCTATATGGCTTGCAATATATTCTGCTTATAGTATTGTATAAGATGAGATCTGGAAGGTGTTGAGGCTCATGCTTTTAAGGCTTTAAAGATCTTCATAAGGACATTTTTATTTGCTATAAATTAGAAGAAAGCCATTGGAGGGTTCTGAGCAGAAAATGGGCATAGATTTCCATTTTTATAACAAGGTCACTTGGGCTACTCTTTTGTGGGGTGCAGAAGGACAAGGACGAAATCAAGGATTAGCATTCCAGGAATCCAGGCCACAGTTGTCTCTGACTTAGGCAGTAGCATGGGGCATAAGAAGTGGCCAGATACCAGAAAATTCCTCTTCTTCTTCTTCTTCTTCTTCTTCAAGAGTACTAGCTAAAGTCATTTATTTGTGTACTGTAGGTCTAGGATACATTCCAAATTCCACTCCTTCTGTCAACATGACTAATTCTTTGGGGATAAATGATACTAATAAACATATTTTTAAAGGAATTAAGGTAAACAATCTTCTATTTGGATGTGTCCCCATTAATATTTTCAAGCCTTTCTCAGTGGGAGGGGCATATACAATTATTTTATGCTGTGTTTGAGTCTGAGTTAGACACAGTTGTTTTAGAAATAAGTTTAAGCACTTTCTAGAAGTAACTTGATCATAAAAATTGCAAGTACAAGTACTTTATTTTGCATTAGATGTTCGGTTTATTTTTTTAAAAGAAACTGCAATGAGTTATGTTTACAAATATAGGTATCTATTTATATCCACACAAGGTTGTTTATTTAAAAACTGCCATATGCTTAAGAAAAATTGATATCATTAATGCTAAATAAATTGTGAGAGTAGATTCAGGTTAATAATGCCGTTATTTAAAATTAAGCAGAATTTTACATAATATAAAGAAAATTATGAGTAATAAACTTAGAAACTCTTTATGTTCCTGGACCCAAATCTATTTTTGTTATGAATATGTGGAAGATCTAAAGTCAATTTATTGGCCATTTGTAATCTAAATATACCAATTTATAAGTTTCTGATTATTTTATAAGGATTCAGATTTTCCCATCTAGCCTTTTGGTTATGTTTATAGTAGAGTGTTTTAATTCTGTATGTGGCTAAAGATGAGCAGTAAGTAAAAGGGAAAGTAAGCAAAACGGTTATCATTGTTAAAACAGTCTAATCTAGTGCTTGGAATTGACTCAAACTTGAATTGAACAGAGTCAAACTATTTGTGTTTTTTTATATATGATCCAACTGTCATTTCAAAGATACTTTTTCTTAAACTACGTGGAAATCTTTTGCTTCACATCTCTCTATTTTACTTTTCTTATTTATAGTATCCATATTTAAATACACACCCAGGAATAGATTGCTGACAATTAATCATATTAACTGCAAAACTACTCCAATATTTAGGCCCCAAATAGACTGTACAATCAACCAAACTCAGGTTCCCCTGTATACTTTGGTCAATATTCTAGGTTCTCTCCATATTGGCAATTTACATTCTTTAAAGATCAGAGGGGGGAGTTTCGTCATTGTACACAAAAGAGCTGATTAATAAAATTGAAAATATTGCTTGTAAATGGCTGTATGTTTGTCAAATGTTTGTGGATATGTATATAAAAGAGTACACCTCTAGTGGGCTTTTATTTTTTTTCTATGGCATTTTTCACTCACAAGCACACCTTTTTCTCTCTTTTTTCCCCATCAGACCATAAGTAGCAAAAAGATGGGGACTTTGCTGTCTCTAACTGTCATCTTCTTGAGATACAGAATGGTGTCTGGCACTCTGCAGGCACTCAGTGAGCATGGACGTTAATGAATGAAGGAGTACACGGTGGATTTTTTTTTTGCAGTTTTTGGCTGGGGCTGGGTTTGAACCTGCCACCTCCAGCATATGGGGCCGGCACCCTACTCCTTTAAGTCACAGGCGCTGCCCTACACAATGGATCTTGATGAGAACAACTTAGAACCTGTCCATTTCAATCCCTTCCCTATACAGATGTAGAAATTAGACTAAGGATGGTTTGCTAAATTGATTGCCTATCCATTCATTTATTATTTATTCCTCTTGTCCATTCATTAAATATTTATTGAACACCCACCACTTACCAAGCATAGTATTCACTGATGAGAATATGAGAAAAGATAAAACAGAGATCCTCCCTTAAGGCAGGTTGACGTTAGCAGGGGAAACAGAAAACACAATGACTCTGTGAGTATTTTTGTAGCTTGGGGAGAGATAGCGATAAGGCAGCTTTCCAGTGCAGGTGACGTGTGAGTTGACTGTGAGAGAGGAAGAGGAGGTCAGTGCTGATGACTACGGAGGAGAGGAGGCAGAGGCTTGAGGGCAGGAAATGGCAAGTCCCGTCTCTTAAGTAAGGGATGAGCATATGAAATAATTCTGGGAAGGGATGGCTGGAAGGTGGACTTCGGTCCATCGTTTATGAGCACTGTATAACTTTAGGCGAGTCTTTGTGTCTTAGTTCCTTTATCTGTAAGATGGAAACAAGTTCTACATTATGCAGGAGGCTGAAGCAAAGATTAAATGAAATACAGTCTCACCTAGGAAGAGCTTCACAGAGCTCTCGAGGCTATTGTTACGTTATTATAGCTAGAAAATGGTGCAAGAAACAATCGGCAAGGTTGGTTAGGTGAGACTTGGAAGAACTCCTTTGAATTTTATTCTGTCTGTACTGGGCCATGCTGAGATGGGTGTAAATCAGGGATGGAAAGAGAACCTCAAAGGGGAGGGACCGAATAAAGAGGAGACTAGAGATCCTTTTGGAGAGTGTGTTTTGGTGATGACCTTGGGTGGGCAGAGGGAGCAGAGTGCTAGGGACAGAGTTCTAGTAGAACCAGGAGGATGGGAGGAGCAGGCTTCAAGGGTCCCAGTTCAGACAGCTGTGTGGTGAAATGAAGTCACGAATCAAAACTCTGGATCCAGGAAAATCAGCATCGTCAGGGATTTCCCAGGATTGCATCCCAGTGCAGAGCTTTGCTACTCACAGCATGGTCTGCAGACCAGTGCAGCAACATCACCTGTGAGTTTCTTAGACATTCAGAATTTCCAAACCCCACCTCCTATGTCTTGAATCAAAATCTGCACTTTAAAAAGAGCCTCAGGTGATGTGAGTGTGCATGGAAGTTAGGGAAGCAGGAGCCCAGAGTAGGTGCTGGCAAACAGTAGCCCTTCCACCTAATCCAGCCTGTGAGATAAGAATGTTCTTTGCATTTATAAATAGTTTAAAAAAATTAAGTGAATAATAATATTTTGTGACACATAAAAATTATGTGAAATTCAAATTCGTGTCCATAAATAAAGTTTTATTGGAACATAGCCACGCCCCATTCCCTGACATGCCATCTGTGGCTGCTTTCAGAGGACAAAGGAAGAATTGAGAATGTAGGGCCCTTGAAATTGAAAATATTTTGCTCTTTACAGAGAATTTCCTGACTTCTGATCTAGAGAAAGTATTTGGAAGTCAGGAAGACCTAGGTCCTAGCACTAGTACTACTACTAGTACCTAGTACTAGGACTACTACTCAAGTCCTCTCTGCCTGGAGTTTCTTACTTGTGAAATGAAGATACCATTTCAACCCATAGTATCATAGAATAAAGGGGAATAACGCATCTCTTAAGCCTAGCGCACAATAAGTTCATAATACCTATTAGCTGTTATTCTTATTGCAGAATAAAATGTTAAAAAATGACCAAGTTATATCTCAAATCTTTTGTCTTAATCCTGTGTGTTTTCCAAATGTTAAAAATGACCAAGTTGTATCTCAACTCTTTTGCCTTAAACCTGTGTGTTCCATATTTCTTTTTATGCATAGCCACCAATTCCGGAATATTTCCTCCAACTTACCTTGATCCCTGCCCTTGCCAACTAACTGATTTTAGAAAAATGTGTAGTAATAAAGAAAATTGCTTCTTTATACCAGTAGTTAGGCCCGTCATGAATAATGATATTAATAACTAATACCCTACAATGCGGTGTAGAAGCTGGGGAGTAATTTATTTTTATATTTTTATGCCATCGTAATGAATTTGTTTGTTATTCATTGTAACTCTACTTTCAAGGCATAAATCAATGTTGTTTTATATTCCGGGCGGATGTTGTGTGTATTTCCATAGGTTTTCTAGGATAAAGAATTAACATTTATTAATGGTAACCCAAGCAGGGGGGGTTTGAACACCTTTCAAAAGCAGTAATAAAGAAATCACTGCCATGGTTATTTTTTCATTTTGAGAGAATCCTGCAAATAACCGTGTTGGTATTTAATACTTGGGCCTTGATTCGAACTGAAATTGAATGTAGATAAACATTTTGGTTATCTCTTCAATTGAAGTATAACTTTTCCTTAAAAGAAAGATACCGTTTCAAGAAAAATTGAATGTTACTGCCTTTTTCCCTTACCTTTTCTTATTAGCTAACCTCTGATATCTCTTCTACAAACACTGATATCCTGCAAAGCTTAGTGAAAAGAGCCAGGTGACTGTACAAATGAAGATATATGTGCTTCTATTTCCTGCTTGTGAATATGATATTTGGGCTGTGGTGTTAAGCACCAGGTAATTTCCCAAGATCTTCAGTTATTGTAAATATCTTCTCTTAATACAGTGCTAAAAGTCAGGAAATAGACAAATTGACTCAAATTTCTAGCAAATTTTAATTGTTAAAATAAGAATAGAACAGAATGTTTCCCCTTAATAGGAAGCAAACTATTTCTGTACAACTTCACAGAGACAAATACAAATGTGTTTTTTGATTTATATGATTATTCTCCATCTTAATTTGCCTCTTCAATAACATGTAAATCAAACATTTATATTTGAGACTGTCATTTACTAGAATTATGCTAAAACTATGTTACATATTTCCTGAGAACATTTCAAACTTTCATTTAATTTTCTTCAAATTAAACTTTTTGATGTGAGTTTTTTCTAGAAGACCTTAAGTTTTAACATAGTCTAGAAGAATTCTCTAGAGTTTTTTTTAAGATGGAAGAGTGCATTTAAACTATAGATAGTTTGACATTGTCCAAAAAGCCTTTAAAATTATCATCTCATAAAATAAATATGTATTTAGTTACTTATATATGCCTGGACCAGCCTGTTAGTAAATGTGCAATTTATGAAAACTATGTCCCTGCTCTTACATTGCTAAACCGCTACAGTAGAAAAGCTTACCATGTTATTTTCTGTATTACACTGACTTTGGTGAATTTGCTGTGAAGGTCTCCTCTTTCTAGAATTTTCATTTTTATCATAGAAAAATAGCCTCTTAAAAATTTGAGAATATAAATTTCAGCTTTGCTGAGAAAGGTAGCCCATATCCATAAGCTATTTAAACCCATATTTGCCAAATTGCTACATGCAGGTAAAAAAAAATTCACTGAGTGTAAGGGGTTTGGTGTGTAAGTCATGATGTGGAAGAAAAAAGCCTTATTTATTTATTTTCTATTAAATCATAGCTGTGTACATTAATGCAATATGGGGCACAATGTGCTGGTTTTATATACAATTTGAAATATTTTCATCAAACTGGTTAACATAGCCTTCATGACATTTTCTTATGTTATTGTGTTCAGACATTTATAGTCTTGCTTTTTTTTTTTTTTTATTAAATCATAGCTCTGTACATTAGTGCAATCAAGGGGTACAATGTGCTGGTTTCATATATGAAAAAGCCTTATTTCAAGGAAAATGTCAATGGAAAGCATAGTCTTATGAACAGATCATAATAACAATGCAA
>CAUYON010204841.1:0-16641 GCA_963573935.1 Arctocebus calabarensis | reverse complement strand
AAATACTACATGGTCTTACTTATATGTTCAATAAAAAGAACAAATGGCAAAAGAGAAAAAAACTGATGGTGATTACCAGGGGAGAGGGCTGCAGATCAGTAACAGGGAGCAGAGTGATGGTGATACTAGGGGAGAGGGGTGCAGACCAGTAACAGGGAGCAGAGTAATGGTGTTTACTAGGGTAGGGGTGCAAGTCAGTAACAGAGGTCAGAGTGATGGTGCTTACCAGGGGAGGGGTGCAGGCCAGTAACAGAGCCAGAGTGATAGTGATTAGCAGGGGAGGAGTGCAGGTCAATAACAGAGGGCAGAGTGATGGTGCTTACCAGGGGAGGGGTGAAGGCCAGTAACAGGGAGCAGAGTGATGGTGCTTACCAGGGGAAAGGGGTGCAGGTCAGTAACAGAGGGCAGAGTGATGGTGGTTACCAGGAGAGGGGTACAAGTCAGTAACAGAGCCAGAGTGATGGGGAGGGGTGCAGGTTAAATAACAGATGGCAGAGTGATGGTGTTTTCCAGGGGAGGGATGCAGGTTATTAACAGAGGGCAGAGTGATGGTGCTTACCAGGGGAGGGGTGAAGGCCAGTAAGAGGGAGTAGAGTGATGGTGCTTTCAAGGGAAAGGGTGTGGGTCAGTAACAGAGGGCAGAGTGATGGTGCTTACCAAGGGAGAGGGGTGCAGGTCAGTAACAGAGGGCAGAGTGATGGTGATTACCAGGAGAGGGGTGCAAGTCAATAACAGAGCCAGAGTGATGGGGCTTACCAGGGGAGGGGTGCAAGTTAATAACAGATGGCAGAGTGATGGTGTTTTCCACGGGAGGGAGGCAGGTTATTGACAGAGGGCAGAGTGATAGTGATTACCATGGGTGAAGAGTGCAGGTGTGTATCAGAGAGCAGAGTGATGGTGAGTAGCAGCAGTGAGGGGTGCAGGTTATGGACAACACTGGGGTGACCCTCTGGATCCCCTCCTTTCATATTCCAGAAGGTTCCTCTAAGACATTCAAGGAAGACATCTTAACCCCCACCACTGAAGCCGTCAAGAAATAAATAATGGACCAACCAAACTACAGAAATCATGCGCTGAACCTGTCTGCACATAGAGGATGACATAGTCAAGAGACAGACTGAAAGACAAACAGAAGGAAGAGAAGGGAGCCTTTCCTAAAATAGAATCAAACAACCCAGGGAGGAGCTTAGATACTCTTCACTTTTTAAAAATAACCTTGATGGTGAAGGGAAGGGATAGAAAGGGAAGGAAAGAGGAGATGGGGGTGGGGAACAAGAGGGAAGGAAAGAAAAGAAAAAAGAAAGACGGGCAGCACCTGTGGCTCAGTGAGTAAGGTGCTGGCCCCATATACCAAGGGTAGCAGGTTCAAACCCAGCCCCAGCCAAACTGCAACAAAAAATAGCTGGGCGTGTGGTGGGCACCTGTAATCTCAGCTACTCGGGAGGCTGAGGCAAGAGAATCACTAAGCCCAAGAGCTGGCCGTTGTTGTGAGCTGTGATACCACAACACTCTACCAAGGGCAACACAGTGAGAAAGAAAAGAAATTCATAGGTAGCCCAGGACTACTGTGGCCTGGGAAGAACTGTCTGTCTCTGTGGGAGGAGCTCAGAGGTGTGGTCAGAATTCTTCCATTAACAGTGGCTTCTAGGTCGGTCTCTCTCTCTCTCTCTCTTCACACACATGTGTGCGCACACACACATCATCAACTAATCCAAGTGTCAGCCTGGAAAAAAAACAGGCTCACTGGTGGAGGAGGGATCATGTGGCTCACTGAGTTGCTGCCTCCCCGTACTCCACCCTCGACCCCTTTGGGACCACATTTCTGCATCCTGTGCACACTCTCCACAACTAGACCACCAGAGCCCCACCCAGGGGGGAGCAGGGCCTTGGTCCCTGCCCAGCCATAACTTCTTGTTCATCTTTAGGGAAAATTAAACAAAGATCTCCAGCATTTCAAGAAAAGAATAACGGTTGATGTGGGAGCATCTGTACACAGGAGGGCAGTGTCCTTGAAAGCCACTTGAGGAGTCAGGATTTGCCCAGGCACAGGATGTGGATGGCGGAGCTGGACATGGTGGCTCACACATCATCACCCCAGCACTTTGGGAGGCAGAGGTAGGAGGCTTACAGGAGGCCAGGAGTTCAAGGCCAAAGCCTAACAACAACAGGGGGGCACTGTCTTTACCAACAACAACAACAAAATATTAGAAAAATTTGCCAAGCATAGTGGCACATGCCTGTAGTCACAACTACCCAAGAATGCGAGGCAAGAGCATTGCTTCAGCCAGCAGTAGAGTTGAGGTTGGGGCTTACAGTGAGTGAAGATGACACCACCACACTCTGGTCCAGGTCCCACAGAGGGACACATTTTCTCAAACCTTCATCCAGTGAGTTGTGTGTTTTTTGTTTGTTTGTTTTGTTTTGTTTTCAAATCTCTTTGCAGAGCACAGACGCAGGCCACATCAAATCAAATGCCACATCTGAGTTAAGGAATTCACCTTTCACCTTGACAGAAAAAAAAAAAAAGAAGGCCTTACAAATGTATTAGACCACCATGAGATTATTTTTTAAAATACAAAGGACACAAAAGACCAAAGGGGGTGGAGAGAAGAAGGAAAGAATCAAGAAGGGAAGGAAGCAAGGAAGTTAGTTAATTGAAGAAGCAAGACATGGATAAATAAATTATGGCATATGTATACTGTGGAATACCATTCAGCCGTAAAAAAGGATGGAGATTTTACATTGTTTGTATTCGACTGGATGGATTTGGTGAACATCCTTCAAAATATCACAAGAATGGAAAAAGCCAAAAAGAAAAAAAGAAAAAGAAAAGAAATAAAAAAAAAATGGAAAAAGCAAGCTTCCAACATGCTGCATACTAATCTGTAACCAGGAGATGAACAAGTACATGCCAATACCACCCACAGGAGAGAAAAACACAATTAAATTCAATGGGGTTGGGGTGGTGAGGAGGAAGGGGGGTGGCGAAGCTCTCACCTGATGGACATAAGGTAGGGGTATTATCCCACACCTCCCAGGCAAGCGGAGGACTCAACTCCCTCGGAAGTTACCTAACTAGTGCAAACAATGTAACCTAATAAGTTGTGCCTTATAACAATCTGGAATTTTTTATTTTTTAAACTTTAATTAATTTATTTATTTTGAGACAGTCTCAAGCTGTCATCCTGGGTAGAGTGCCATAGCATTACAGCTGACAGCAACCTCCAAGTCAGGCTCAAGTAATCCTCCTGCCTCAGTGTTTCTATTTTTAGTAGCAGGGTGTATCTCATTTTTGCTCAGGCTGGTCTCAAACTCGTGAGCTCAAGCCATCCACCTGCCTTGGCCTCCCAGAGTACTAGGAGTACAGACATGAGCCACCTCACCTCGCCCAGCCTAATGCAATTTACTTAAATATCATTCTTCTGCACCTGCGAATTTCACTCTATCTGGAGAGATTGGGGGAGAGCTCTTCTTAATAGAAGATAATGTTGGGGGTGAGGGCCCTTATATATCTGCCTCTCACCCTGAGCACCCTCATCTCAGTCTGTCCATCTACAGACTGCACTTTGGAAACACGCTTGGTTATATAAGAAGGAAAATGCAGAGGAATCATCTCAAAGCAAGACATTCTAGAATGGGAGATGAGAACTCTATTCAAGGCCAAGGGGGCGCAGACTTCTAGTCTCCCTGAGCTTGTGTGCACACAGTTACATGGCTACAGGCTAAGTGGCTTATACTGTTGTTTATCTTCCCTCAGAAGCAGTATTGAGTGAGTTAAGGGTAGGATCAATCCAAATATTAGCTGGGAGAGATTGCACTCTCCAAACATTCTGCTCTGGAAGAAGTACCTTGTGGGAGAACCTTCCTGGAAGCAAGGCTTTGTGGAAGATTGTAGTCCTGTATAATGAGTAGCTCTATAAGCCTTATGGAGGAGACAAAACTATCTTTCCTTCCAGACGTACACTGCCTGTTTCAACTGCTCTTCTCGTTGACATCATGCACGTAGTTTGGATGGCTGTTCCATTGCCTTACCTTGGGAAAGGGCTCACGTGTATGAATGTCCTTGCAGGAGGAGTGCTTAGTGAGTTATATGTGCTCGAAATACATTTATTCTCCAGAATGGATTGCACTTTGGAAACATGCTCTAGGTTATTGAAGAAGGAAAGTGCAGAGGAATGATCTGCAAAGCAAGACGTTGTGGAATAGGAGATGAGCGCTTACACTGTTTATCTTCCCCAGCAGCAGTGTTCAGAGAGTTATGGGTGGGATCAATGCAAGTATTCGCTGGGAGAGATTGCACTCTTGAAACATTCTACTCTGTTTGTAAGAAGGACCTTGCGCGTGAACCTTCCTGGTTGCAAGGCGTTGTGGAACATGGTAACCCTCTTTCCCAAGTAGCTGTATCAACGTCATGGAGGAGACAAAACTGTTTTCCCTCCCAGAAGCACACTGCTGGTTTGAACTGCTCTCTTCGCTGTTATCATGCATGTAGTTTGGATGGCTGTTCCATTGCCTTACCTTGGCTAGGGGCTCACGTGTATGAATGAATGTCCCCCCAGGAGGAGTGCTCAGTGAGTTATATGTGCATGCAATATGTTTATTCTCCAGAAAGGATTGCACTTTGGAAACACACTCTGTGTTTTATAAGATGGAACATGCAGAAGAATCATCTGCGACCCAAAACATTGTGGAACGGGAGATGAGAACTCTGTGCGAGGCCGAGCAGGAAACAAAATTCTAGTTTCCCTATGCTCATGCACAGGGATACATGGCTGCAGGTTAACTGTCTTACACTATTGTTTATCTTCCCTCAGCAACAGTGTTGAGAGAGTTACATGTGAGATCAATGCAAATATTCGCTGGGAGAGATTGCACTCTCAAAACATTCTGCTCTGTTTGTAATAAGAATCTTGCACGTCAACCTTCCTGGATGCAAGGCGTCGTGGAACACGGTAACCCTCTATCCCGAGTAGCTCTATAAGCGTTATGGAGATGACAAAATTATTTTCCCTCCCAGAAGCACACTGTCGGTTTGAGTGGCTTTTCTTGCTGAGATCATGCTCGTTGTTTGGAGACTGTTCAATTGCGTTACCTTGGCGAGGGGCTGCCATGTATGAATGAATGTCCCCCAGGAGGAGTGCTCAGTGAGTTATTTGTTTACACAATACATTTATTCTCCAGAACAGATTGCACTTTGGAAACATACTCTAGGTTTTATAAGAAGGAATGTGCAGAGGTATCATCTGCGAAGCAAGACATTATGGAATGGGAGAACTCTATGTGAGGCTGAGCAAGGGGCAAACTTCTAGTCTCCCTGAGCTCATGTATACAGTTACACAGCTACAGGCTATCTGGCTTACACTGTTGTTTATTTTCCCTCAGCTGCAGTGTTGAGAGAGTTCCACAGGCGATCAATGCAATTATTCGCTGGGAGAGATTGCACTCTCGAAACATTCTGCTCTCTTTGTAAGAAGAAACTTGCACGTGAACCTTCCTGGATGCAAGTTGTTGTGGAATATGGTAAACCTCTCTCCCGAGTAGTGGTGTGCCCAGACCAATCCCCAAAGACCACCGGGCAGCCGAGTCCAATGCAAAAGCAAAAGAGCCTTTATTCAAACTCAAGTTCGGTCCCTCAGTCCAGCTGAGAGCCCTGAATGCCAGGCAGGCAGTTCTTTTTATACTATTTTTCTTGCGTGGCCAGCAGGGCAAGCTAGCGTTATACAGAAGCCAATCACAGCAGTTAAAGCCAGGTGGCAGGGTGGGGAGGTACATAGTTGTCATAAATCACAAGATACATTACAAGTTCATTACTTCATGGGTCACACGTATATGGTTCATACATAGTTCAGGGGTGCAAAGTACGGTCATAAGTGTTGGGTGAGTTTCCAAAGAACTCGAGACTTTTCATCAGGGGGTATTGCACCAGAGGTTTTAACATACCCCTCCCTTCCTTTCGTAAGATTATTGCCTTTCCCAGAATATAGCTCCTCTGCCCTTGTGGGGGCTGGGGCTAAAACACAAAACACTTCCCCCTTGAGGGGTGAAAGGTTTGTTATATTGTTTAACTCTGTGGCTTAGGGAATTAGTAGCAGGGGTAGGAGGCTTGGTTGTTACACGTTCACCTATGTTCTCTCATTTCCCCCTTTGACTTGTTACTCTTAGGGCCCAATCATGGGACCATTTCATACCTTCGATTCTATGTTATCTTCTTGATTCAGAGGGATAAGTTGATGTTGACTGCTTAAGACCATTAATTTTATGGCCCTAAATCTCTGTTGTATAAAAGTTATGATGTGGTTGATTATGATGGGGCCACAAGTTATGCCAGCAAAGAAGAGGAGGAGTGGGCCTGCTATAGCTGATGAAAGAGTTGTTAACCATCGGGACTACTTAAATAAATTTTTATACCAGTTATTTTCTTTTTCACATAATTTTTCTCTTTCGTATAAGTTTCTCCTGACTAGGGCTAAGCTCTTCTTTATAACTCTGGAATGGTTAGTATAAAAACAGCAAGTTTCTTCCAAGGCCATGTAAAGGCCTTCCTGTTTCAGGAAAAGTAAGTCAAGGCCTCTCCTATTTTGCAGAACTACTTCTGCTAGAGTTCACAGATTTCTCTAAATGGGTGACAGAGGTTTCTAAACTTCGAAGATCTGAATCAATTTGAGTTGTAAAGACTTTAAAGCCTGGGCTAAGGGGTCCAGTGTCTAAGGCTGTAGTACTCATGGCTGTAGACCCTGCCAATCCTATGCCTATAAGTAGGGGTACCAGGATGGGGGTCCTGGTCTGTCTCTGCAGGCCAAAAAAATGTTCTTTTCCTCCTTCCCCTGAGTTAATGTAAACTTGGGGGATGATGTGTGTCAGTATACAAATTTGGGGGGTGTCATATAAAAATAAAGTACTGACACAAGTGGTTAAACCAGTGGAGCATGCAGACCAAGTCCCTTTAGGGGCTACTAGGTAATAGGGGGAACTTTCTGAGGGGCAAGCTGAAAGTTGGAGATGATGTAAACAGGTGTCCTGGTAAGGGGAGGTGTGTAAGGGGTATCCTGAGGAGGTAATGTACCATCCTTGTCCTTGCAAATCTCTTAAAGTTAATGTGGATGTAAAGCCCTAAGTACATATAGCACTATTGTGTTTTACCATATGAGCAGTAACATTCATTATCCTGGCTAGAGAAGATCCTAAAGTGATATTTGCAGCTATTCTTACATAATATGGCGGGGATGGGTTAAGGCAAAGCCAGCAATCATCTGTTAGATTGGGGCTTATAATATTTGCAAAATTATAAACTGCATCCAAAAGAGTAAATATGGGAGACATCTTGGGGGATGGAGGGGCACTAATTATTGATGTTACTGTGGGTTTTTTTGTTGTTATTTGTTTGTTTGTTTTTACTGGTAGTCTCCTGCATCCCCACAGCCCTTTCCACCTAACTTAATTGCTGGGCATAAGTAAAAGTCAATACTTTTGAGTCTTTGGGCATATCACCGGCTTGTGCAGCTACAAATTGTATCCCCTTTCCTTTCATACCTTTCACATGTGGCTATAGTCCATCTGTAGCCAAACAAGGTGCAGAAGTCAAAGAGGAAGACTGGCTGGCCATATTCTACGGAGACTTGGTTGTTATCATTGTAGGAACATTTCCAAAAGTCTGTGCCTGAGACTCTGGCTACTTCAGTGCCGTCCTCAGTTCTGGAGAGGACCCAGTCGTAAGAGACTGGTAGGTGTGGGTTGTGTCCGCTGCCTCCTTTGATGACATAGTACAGGCAGATGAGGAAAAGGATCTGTACAGCTGGAGCTTTAAGGGATCCTTGGTGGGCTTGAGGTGCAATCTCGAGGGGATATGGTCTTCTGCAGCCTTCTTAATGTAGGTGTAGTGGGTCCACGGCTTTTTCTTCCAAGTTTTATGGCTAATCTCCAGGCTGAATATTGTGTAGCTGCTCTAGGGTGTCAGTGGCTTCAGAATTGGCCAGGCAGACAGCCTCTTAGGTCTTTACGTAATTTTTGCAGGGCCTGCAAGGAACTTACAAGTTTGTGGTTATAGATGGGAGCCAACAGTTCATCAGACAATTTTGGAAGTATTGGGGGTGGAGTTCCAAGAAGTATCTTAAAGGGAGTTAACCCTTGTCAATAAGGAGTACATCGGGCCTTTAATAGGGCGAAGGGGAGGAGAGTCCCCCAGTCCCTGCCAGACTCTAGGGTTAATTTGGTTAAGATCTCTTTTAAAGTTCTGTTCATTATTTTTAACTGACCTGAGCTCTGGGGTCTGTATAAACAATACAATTTCCAGGTTGTCCTTAGAATGGTAGCTACCCCTTGTGTTACTTGTGATATGAAGCATGGGCCATTTTCAGAGCTCTTCATGGCAGGCAACCCATACTGGAAGGATGTCTTCTAGGAGTTTCTATGCTACTGTTTGAGAAGTTTCATGCTTTGTGGGGAAAGCTTTAACTTATTCGGAGGAGGTGTCAGGTCTAGTTCCTCGTTCACAGCTTCCTTGCATCCATTCTTGATAAAGCTGCTTCTGTTTGTGTACTAGGTCTCTTTAGCGTCTGGCAACTGCTGGTCCATGAAGTCGGGTCAGATGCAGCGGGCCTGAGCTAATATTTCTGCACAGTTGTGGAGGGGTGGTTCTGTCTCCGGGTTGGGTAGCAAGGTAGTAGGGTTAAACTGCTACCACAGGCAGGGACTGGATCTGCAGTGGATTCAGCAGTAGCCCTTGATAGTGAGTCAGTTGGGTGTTGCTTATCCATTCGTCTGGAGGTTGTTTCAGGACCCTTTCAATGGCATAGAGAGTTGTTATTAACAGCTCTTGTTTTAAAGTGAGTTTGTCTGCATCTCTGACCAGTAAGGCGGTGGCTGCTATGATGTGCAAACAAGAGGGCCATCCTGCCGTTACTGGGTCTAGCTTCTTGTACAGATATGCAACAGGTCTATTCCATGGTCCTAAGGTCTGGGTTAGCACTCCTTTGGTCACTCCTCTATGTAGAGATGGAAGGGTTTTGTATTATCGTGGAGGCCTGGGGCAGGGGCCAATAGCAAGGCAATTTTTAAGGGATCCATAGCCGACAAAACTCAGCCATTCCCAGGAATGCTCTAACCTTTTTCTGGGAGGTGGGAGTTGGGATTTTCAGCACAATCTCCTTTCTTGCCTCTGACAGCCATCTCTGCCCATCGCTTAGCATGTACCCCAGGTAACTCACAGTCTGTTGACAGATCTGGGCCCTCTTTGACGATGCTCGGTACTTGAGATCGCCGAGAGTGGCAAGAGTGGTCTTGTGTTCTTTGCCAGAAGCTTTGCTCATTGTCAGCTGCAATCAGGATGTCATCCATGTACTGGAGGAAGGTTAAGTTGGGGTGTTGTGCACGGTACTCACTCAGGTCTTCATGCAAGGCATCATCGAAGATGGTTGGGGACTTTTTGAACCCTTGTGGCAGTTGGGTCCTGGTTAATTGCCCGCTCATGCTCCCTTCAGGGTCGGTCCATTAGAAGGTGAACATGGCCTGGCTCTGTGGAGTCAGTGGTAAACCGAAGAATACATCTTTTAAATCCAACATGGTATACCACACCTGAGAGGGAGCTAGGGAGCTTAGGAGAGTGTACGGGTTAGGCACTGTTGGGTGTATGTCCAACACCCATTTGTTAACTTCTCTCAAGTCCTGCACAGGATGATAATCATTAGTGAGAGGCTTTTTGACTGGTAGGAGGGGAGTATTCCATGCAGATTGGTAGAGGACCAAGATCTCTGTGGCCAAGAGGTGCTTAATGTGTGGCTGGATCCCTATCCTTGATCTTTGACTAATACTGAGTTCTCAGCCCCTGTATCCACCAGCAAAGTAATTGGTGTCTTCTCTACCTTGAGGGTTACCTTGGCCTCAGGGAGGGGATCTGAGTCTTGACTTCTCTAGTCACTCAATTTTCTTAGTTCAAGGACCTGGGTGGTATGGGGAGGCATTTTACCTCTATTCTTAGGGCAGTGTTTGGCCCAATGTCCAGTTTCTCTGCAAAAGGCACACTGGTCTTTTCTCAATGGCAAGCGGTCCCCACAGTGTCCCTCCTTATCTCCTCCAGCAGCGAGTTGTTTTAGCTGCAGTTTTTGCTTTCCTGGAGAGTCTGCCGTTGATGCAAGTGAGATCTTGGGTGTGCTTCATCCGGGCTTGGACTTGCTTTTCTTTAGGGGTTTCCTGGTTGTTGTAGATTTTTTTTTTTCAGCAACCACAAGTAGATCTCGTAAGGACTTTTCAGCTAACCTATTTACTTTCTGTAATTTCTTTTTGATATCTGGAGCAGAGTGGTTGACAAAGGCCACTATGATCATGGCCTTGTTTTTCTTCTGCCTCTGGATCAAGGGGTGTATAAGTGTGAAATGCCTCCATAATTCTTTCTAAAAAGGCTGTTGGGGATTCAGACTTATCCTGCTGGACATTTCCTACCTTGACCAAATTGGTTGGCTTTTGGGCTGCTTTCCAGAGACCCCCCCCATATCAGAGTCTAGCGGTAAATCTGAAGCCTCTCCTTACCTTCAGGCAAATTGAAATCCTAGTTTACTATGAAGTCCCCCATTCACTCAGTCAAACTGGTAATTAGAAGATTTAAAAGGTAAGAATCTTATCTTTTGACAATAACTTAGTACTCTTAATAATGTAAGCAACCGAATTATTACATTTTACAAATAAAAGACATTTTATGAACTATAACATTGATACAGGATTTTTCTACTCAGGGCTGGATAGGGAACCCTTAGTTTTCAGGCTCAGGTGAGCTCAGACATCAGACTCTTGTTTCCAGGCACAAATCTTCTGAGCCCCAGCAAGGTCATGAACAAAGCAGTTTTAAACATTTGGATCAAGTTAGAAGTTTATAAAGGGAACACATATTAACTAGATTACATGTAAACTTTTTCATAAGTTTTATTTAACCTTCACAGATATATCACAATTATTTTAGACCCTTTTAATTTTTGTCACAGAGGGCTCACCCTGTCGAGGCCCTCTTTTTTATGTCAGGGTGCTGGGGAGCACGCCTATCAGGGAGCTAAAATATTGCAGGAAAACAGTGAAGTAAAACAGACAGATAGTTATACTAATAATACAGAGGAGGAAATCTCTTAATTGCTGACTAGAACTAGAACTTAGGTGTCATGGCATAGAATGCTGAGTTCTAGGGAATTTTTTAAACTTTTATACATTTTTTTTCTTTTCAGTTTAATACAAGACTGTTTCAGGTCGAGATAATTTCTTTAATAAACACTGAACAAATGATATACACTTTCATATTTTCAAAACTAGAATCAGAACACTTTTCTATATAGTTTTTAATAGGCCTGTGGGTGATCTAATATGGTGGGGGTCCTTTGAAAGTTTCTGACAGGCCAATAGCCTGACAACCTGAAGTCTCTGGCTTTTTTTTTTTTTTTGAAGGCTTTACAGAAGTTATAACACTTGAATTTGATTAACTATTACATATTATAACAAGTTTTCAAACACTATCTACACTTAAATGTTTAAAGTATGTGGGGTTAGAAATCCCCACATGTATGTCTCCTGTACTTCTCGTTTGAGTAAGCCACTAATGGGTTAAACTGGCTTTTGCTTTCACAGAAAAAGCAATAGATTTGGGCAACCCTGAGGCAAACACAAAGACTGTTTTCTGGTCATCCGGGAACAGAAACTTTGAAGCTTTTGCAGCCATTGTCTCCTAGGTTCTTGCCTGGAGGCTTGGTCCAGAGGTTGACAAAATTTGACATTTTGTCAAATGCCTAAAGATCTTAGCTCTGTGAAGAAACAAAGTCAAAGACCCATTTAAGGTTAACTTGTTAAGTACATGAGGAAATAGTTCTCCTATAGCTCTGTCTCTCTATTTTATGTAGATTTTTTAAGACCTAAAAGTAGAAGAGTATTGTGCTGTTTTCTGGGGCAGGATATCTGCCACTTAAGTTTAAAGTCAAATAATGACTATTGTAAATCACAGATTTAAGTGTGCACATGACTGCAAAAGTATATAAAGTAGTGAGAAATAAAGTTAATGGGCTATTTGCCACAAAAGAGCTTGTAGCCTGCTTCTTGTGCTCTTAACATTGCATTGCGGATCTACACCTGAGGTAAAGCTATAGCCCCTCGCGGCTCTGGTCATGCAACAAAAGTAGCTGACTTTCAAGAGTGGGCTTACAAATGAATTTAGGAGTGATTGTCAGCTGGTCTCTTGGGGCCCCCAGGTCCTCTGGGGACCCTGGGATGTTTCCAGGGGGTGCCTTTTCTTTGAGAGGCCACAGCCTGCCTTCATCTTGGAGGCTGCCAAAGGGTCAGCAGAATTTGTGCCAACCAGAGTTAGTTAAGGGAGGAACAGCTTTACCAAGTTTGTAGTAATCCCTCAACCATCACCTTCTTTTTCTGATGATTAAAGAGCTACAGCAAAGGTTGGCAAAACGCAAGCACAGAAGGTACTCTAAGGAGGTTGGATATCAGATGGATGGAGTCTGCTCCATTCTAACTGGATGAGAAGGAACGTAAACACAGTTGTTTCTTGTAAATCAAAGAATGGAAGAGTTCCTAGGTACGCCTGGTCCCAGATCCATTCTATTATGTGTCCGGGTGTTAAGCAACAAGGAGCCCCCTCTATTTCAGAAAGGCGATGAAGAAAATACCAAAAGCGACAACCTAAGCACATAACAAGCTGGCAAAGTTCACATGTTGACATAACTGCTAAAAATTAACCAATCTACACAAGCTGGAGACTCACTTCTCTGTGAGTCCCAAAAGGTAGGACTTAGCAAACTGGAAGCAAAACGAAGCAAACAGCAAATTCACACTTAAAACAAAACTTATAATCAATCTAATGACTCACTCACCTTGTAAGTCCAGACAAACTTGCTCACACCATTTACAAAACCTGTAAAACTTTTCTTTAACTTTTGCCCTGTCTTCTACCTTTTTACTACTACTCTGTTTCAGGACCAAGTCTATAACACAGGATTCTTTCTTCACACAATGCCACTTCTTTTTCAATTTCCTTTAACCTTAAAAGCTCACTCTCCATAAAACGGGATCTTCAGTGAAACGCTAAACACACACACCACACAAAAACAATTCTCCGGAGGAAAAAAGGAAAGTAAGATGCCGGCTTCTTGCCGTCACATGGGAGCGACTGGCTGCGTCTATACAAAAACACTAAGGGGATTGATCCCACACCATGCCCTGGGGATTCTATGCCTTAGTCTGGAGGGGTCAAGTCCCTTCTGCTCAAAAACAACATAAAGGACATCTAAGGGATGACTCTGTGCCCTGGAGATTCCACGTCGCAGTCCAGAGTGATCTGTTTCTTACTCAGAGGGGGTGGGAATGTCTTCTTCTTGCGACTGCTTGGCACCACGCCATGGTAGCTGCCCCCAGTTGGCAAGCCACCAGCACGTCAGCCTTGACCCAATTGCTGGCCCCAATACCTGAGTGGCTCTCTGGTGCCAGTCCCACTGTGTGGGTCTCCAGTGCACCACCAGCCCCACTTGCACTTAGAACAACAAACAACCAGGACTCAAAACTTGAGCAGGTCTCCAGTTGCAGCCCGGCTGTTTGGGTCTCCGGTGCACCAGGGGCTCCGCTAGCACTAGAAAACAAAGCAAAGCAACGAATAACGTGGAAGCAATGGACAAAAAACACTTACTGGCTCTATGGGTCAGGTCCTCAGGGGCCTTGGGAATCCCAGAAGAGCCCCCAAATGCTGTGTCCAGACCAATCCCCAAAGACCACCAGGGAGCCAAGTCCAATGCTAAAGCAAAAGAGCCTTTATTCAAACTTGAGTTCGGTCCCTGAGTCCGGCTGAGGGTCCTGAATGCCAGGTAGGCAGTTCTTTTATACTATTTTTCTTGTGTGGTCAGCAGGGAAAGCTAGCGCAATCACAGAAACCAATCACAGCAGTTAAAGCAGGGTGGCAGGGTGGGGGGTACATAGTTGTCATAAATCACAAGATACATCACAAGTTCATTACTTCATGGGTCACAAGTGTATGGTTCATACATAGTTCAGGGGTGCAAAGTACTGTCATAAGAGTAGGGTAAGTTTCCAAAGAACTCTGGACTTTCCATCAGAGGTTATTGCACCAGAGGTTTTAACATACCTCTCCCTTCCTTTCGTAAGATTATCTCCTTTCCCAGAATATAGCTCCTCCGCCCTTGTGGCAGCTGGGGCTAAAACACAGAACACTTCCCCCTTGAGGGGTGAAGGTTTGTTATATTGTTTAACTCTATGGTTTAGGGAATTAGTAGCGGGGGCTAGGGGGCTTGTTTACACTTTTGCCTTTGTTCTCTCAGTAGCTCTGTAATAAGCATTATGGAGGAGACAAAACTGTTTTCCCTCCCAGAAGCACACTGCCAGTTTAAACTGCTCTCCTCGCAGAGATCATGCAGGTAGTTTGGATGGCTGTTCCATTGCCTTACCTTGGCGAGGGGCTCACGTTTATGAATGAATGTCCTCCCAGGAGAAGTGCTCTCTGAGTTATATGTGCACACAAAATCTTTGTTATCCACAATGGATTGCACTATGGAAACACACCATAGGTTTTCTAAGAAGGACAGTGTAGAGGAATCATCTGTGAAACAAGACACAGTGGAACGGGAGAACTTTGCGCGAGGTCGACAGGGGGCAAACTTCTCATCTCCCTGAGCACATACACACACTTACACGGCTGCAGGTTAACTGGCTTATACTGTTGTTTATTTTCAATCAGCAGCAGTGTTGACAGAGTTACAGGTGGGATCAATGCAAGTATTCAAAGGGAGAGATTGCACTCTCAAAACATACTGCTCTCTTTGTAAGAAGAACCTTGCACGTGAACCTTCCTAGAACCAAGGCGTTCTGGAATATGGTAACCTTCTCTCCTGAGTAGCTCTGTAAGCATTATGGAGGAGATGAAACTGTTTTCCCTCCCAGAATTACACTGCCGGTTTCAAATGCTGTTCTCCCTGAGATCATGCCCGTAGTTTGGATGGCTGTTCCATTGCCTTACCTTGGCGAGGGGCTCCCGTGTATGAATGAATGTTGCCCAGGAGGAGTGCTCAGTGAGTTATATGTGCACACAATGCATTTGTTCTCCAGAATGGATTGCACTTTGGAAACACACTCTAGGTTTTATAAGAAAAAAAATGCCCAGGAATCATCTGTGAAGCAAGACATTGTGGAACAGGAGAAGAGAAAACTCTGAGAGGCCAAGCAGGGGGCAGACTTCTAGTCTCCCTGACCTCGTGCACACAGTTACACGACTGCAGGCTAACTGGCTTACACTGTTGTTTATCTTCCCTCAGCAGCAGTGTTGACAGAGTTATGGCTGGGATCAATGCAAGTAGTCGCTGGAAGAGATTGCACTCTTGAAACATTCTGCTCTGTTTGTAAGAAAGGCCTTGCATGTGAACCTTCCTGGATGCAAGGTTTTGTGGAACATGGTAACCCTCTTTCCTGAGTAGCTTTATTAAGGTTATGGAGGAGATGAAACTGCTGTCTCTCCCAGAAACATACTTCCGATTTGAACTGCTCTCCTCGCTGAGATCATGCAAGGTAGTTTGGATGGCTGTTCCATTGCCTTACCTTGGCAAGGGGCTCCCTTTTATGAATGAATGTCCCCCCAGGAGGAGGGCTCTCTGAGTTACATGTGAAACATTCTGCTCTCGTTGTAAGAAGAACCTTCACCGTCCCACTCCTGCCCACCTAATCTACCCGTGTCCTGCGTCTCTGCTCTGCTGTGCGGGGCAGGAGGGGAGGATGGGGCAAGGAGCCAGCAGAGTCCAGAGAGGGCAGGTCTGGGGTGGCGGGAGGCCAGGGCCCAGGCTGGAGCCTGGAATAGGGGGAATCACCAGCCCAGAGTCACTTGGGGCAACTGGGGGTGAGCGGGCGCTGTCTGGCGAGGGGCCGGGACGGCTGAGGAGACGCTGCTGAGGGAACCGAGGGGCAACATCAGGGTAGCTCTGCGTGTCTCGGGCGTGGCACAGAGTGTAGCCAGGGTCCTGCCCTGGGAGCCGGGGTTGGCGGGTGGGGGTGGGAGAGTCTTCCAGGCTGTGTCAGGAGCCGCTACCCTGGCACGTTTTCCCTTCTTCCTGGCTCTGGCCAGTTTTTCCTGTCGGATTTCTTCCGACAACCCAGCCGGTGGCGGGGGAAAGCGGGATCTACGGGAACGGGATTGGGAACTCATTGGTGAGACCCGGGTAACTACAGTGCAGGTCCAGACAGCCTCCACTCCCTAGCCGGGCAGAAAGGCAACTGAGCCTGGACAGGAGGGGCCTGGGGCTACCAGGGAAACAGATGTGGCTCGGCGTGCGCCTCCATGCTCCCCGCCCATTGGTCGGTGAGGGAGATGGGAGCGAAAGGGGCGTGGCCGGGCAGCCCCGCGGAGGCGAGTCACAATGGAAGCGGGCCCCGCCCACTCCAGGAAGTAAGTGCGCGCGCGCGTGTTGTGTGTGTGTGTGTGTGTGTGTGTGTGTCTGTGTTTTGGGGGGCTGTGGTAGCCCAGCAGGACCCTTCGTGGTCTCCTTCAAAGAATTCTGTGACCTGCTGCACCTGGGGGAGGCCGCTCTCCCGGCTTCAGCCGAAAACCAGTGGCGCCTCCGAGCCCCCGCCTGCTCCCGCCGCCTCCGCGGGGCCCTGTGATCCACGGTCTCG
>CAUYON010204840.1:0-21219 GCA_963573935.1 Arctocebus calabarensis | reverse complement strand
TTGTGGTGGGCGCCTGCAGTCCCAGCTACTTGGGAGGCAGAGGCAAGAGACTCGCTTGAGCCCAGGAATTGGAGGTTGCTGTGAGCTGTGATGCCACAGCACTCTATCCAGGGTGACAGCTTGAGGCTCTGTCTCAAAAAATAAATAAATAAATAAAAACTCAGCAGGGCCCTGTTAAGAGACTGTCTCTAATGATCATGGCTTGAACAGCTGCAAAGTCAGCTTCTTGGAGAGGTTAACTTGCCTTTAGTCACCAGCAAGCTCAGAGTAAACATCCCCAAATCTTATTTATACCATCTGCCAAATGGGAATAACATTAGCGTCTACTTCCTAAGGCTGCTCTAAGACTTACATGAGATAATCAATGGAAAAAAAAAGACAAAACAATCCCTGGCTTGATAATTAAAAAAAAAATTCATTACACTACTTACAGGAACCACCTGTAGGTACAGTCCTATCACCTTGCATGTGGCAATGAGTTTAATTGATTACCTTCAATCATCACAGTAAGCCTTTGTAATGGTTCTTATTGTTCGCATTTTACAGACAGGGAAAGAAGCTCCCAGACGTTAAGACACTTTCCTAGTTCAGCTGGCTAACAGGCAGCAGAGCGGGATTTACTCCCAGGCCTGCCCCATTTTGAAGAACTTGTCATGCCACCATGCCATTGCGCCAGGGACTCCACCTTTATTTTCCACGGTTTGGACTGAAATGGATTTAACTGGATGTCTATGCACACGGGGTCCCAATCGGCATCTGTCACATTAATAAAACACCCATCTCTGCTGAGGTCTGCACTCTGACTTGCCATGATCACAGCCTCCCCAGGAGCCCCAGTAAATCACAGCTCAGCTGATTCCAGGATGGTTAAATCCCCCCCAGTCTAGAGCTCAGTACTTCTATAAGCAGGACCCCTGCTAGCCTTCGGGGCTGCCCATTTTGGTTGTTCTTTTGGGGTGATCTGCTAGCACAGGATGAGCTGTTTTCTGCCCTAAGGTTGCTCTTCTCACCGATTCTCATTTTGAGAAATGCTGAGGCTCCAAAGGACTGGCCAGTATACAACCGTAACTTCTGACTTACTGAAAGGACCTGAAGGAGGCAGGCAGGCGCTGACTCCGGAGCCTGCCCAGGGCTGCCCTGTGCTGGGATAGAGGTCGGATGGGATCCGATGGCTTCCAGGCACACGGGGAAATCCTTCATGAGCCCCCGGCAGAGGGACCACAGTGACAGCCCCAGCAGCCACGTCCGAGTGCAGGCAGAGGCCTGGGAGAGTGGCCTGGCACGTCAGATGCTGCCCCAGGACTACTGCTCTGGCTCCTGCCATCCGCACAGTAACTCCCCCAACAGCTTGCTGGTGTCTGAAAGTCCACAATTAGAAATTCATTCCTCAGGCCAGCTGGGCTCCTGCCACCACGCTCTTATTTCCCAAGTCTCCTACAGCGCTGCCCACAGAGCTGCTCTCTGCAGGACACGCGTCTGACCACACCAACCCATCCTCGAGACTCAGGGGTTCTTCACTGCTGTCTGAACACGATCCAGGCTTCTCGGAGGCCCACACAGCACTCCTGCTCCCGAGTGGCACACGCTGACCACTGTGCCCTTGCTTTTCTCAAAGACTGCCCTGTCTTGGACTCGAGTCTGCCAGCTCCCTAAGCTGTCCCCACAAAATTCAGATGGGACACAAATGTCACCTCCTCTAAAAAGCTGCCCCCTCCCCCCATGACCTTTCAGAATGTTCTTCCTTTCAGCATAATCAATGTTCTACCCACGTTTGCTGCATTCAGTTAACTTAATGTAAATGCCTCCAGTTAAAATGAGCAAATTTGCCCAGAAAGGGAAACTTTCCTAGGCCACTGGAACTTCTGTAGCAAGGAGCTCTGTGGGTGCTTCTGTGAGTGCAGAACTTGACCGTGCAGGGGAGACCAGAGGCTGGACGCAGGGAGAAGGGCAAAGAGGTTCCTGGAGGCCTCTAGGAAAGCACGAAGCTCTGTCTCTGCCCGCCTAGATGACAGCAGTCTGTTTTGTGCTATTTGGTGTTGGCTGTGTTTCTGCTGACATGGGAATGAAGCTGCTCAGAGTTTGATGGAAGGGTTGGACATGGGACATGGGAACTGATCCTTCTGGGACAGACTTCTCCCTGGTACAGCGGGAGGTGAGATTTGCTAACGCTTACTGCCCCTGTGTGGTGCAGTCAAGGTTGTAGCCTTACACCTCATTTCCAGATGAAGAAGCTGACACCCTGCGGCTGTGTATCTGCCCAAGAGCCTACAAGTTGCAAGTGGGAAAAATGGGACCAGAACCCAGACCTTCTGTCTGCCCACTATGCTTAAGTCTGACCACATCACAAAGGCCTGTGTGGCTGACACTGGGTCAGGTTTTCCATGATGCACTGACATGTGCCAAGGGGTGCAGTGATAGTGGGCTCCTACTCTCTTCTTGGGAAGGCTGGATATTAGAGAAATTCAACCTCAGTCCCAGGGATGACACAAGTGACATTCAGAATAACTTTCTATCAAAAAAAAAAAAAAAAATCCCATATGGAAAGGGAAAGGACTGACTCAGGAATCCCTCTGACTTCCAGGGTGAGGCTGGACACAGGCATCGTCAATGCAGTGGTTCTCAGCCTTCCTAATGCCGTGGCCCTTTAATACAGTTCCTGCGGGTCGCGACCCACAGGTTGAGAACCGCTGGAATGTAAGTTGGTGCCATCTCCTCTTGTGGTGTCCAAGGAGGCTATCACTTGCTGACAAAGGGCCAGCGTGTGTGTGTGCTGCCCTCTGGCCGTCCAGAGGCCTCAGAGGCAGCTCCACAGGACAGCTCCTGGGAATATTAGGATTCATAGCCTTTAATCCCCTACAAGTAGTCTGTTAAGAACTAACCTCTATCAAGTACTTACTCAGTGCTAAAGGCTTTTATCTTAATAAGCAAAAAAGTCATCATGAAATAGGTTATTTTCGCCTGCGTCTTATGGTGAGGAAGTTGCGTATCAGAGAGGTTGTCACTGAACCAGGGTTGCCCAGGAACTAGTGGTGGAGACGGGACTTGGGCCGAGGAAAGACTGGCTCAAAAACCAGCTGACTGAACCACCGTGCCACGCAAGAAGGAACTGGGCTTCGCATCTTCCTCCATAACCAGGACGAGGCTGGATTCCCATAAGTGCTTACAGATTATCTGTGAATGAGTGATCAGATGAGCCCATGATGTGTACCCACAGTACACCTTACTTATGGGGAACATCAAAGGGTTAGGCCTCCTCTCACCAGCATTTCCAGGGCCCCTCTGAATGCATCAAGTCACCCCTTGCTCCCTCCCGAGTTAATGCTCTTCTAATGCCCAGAGGGAAGCAGGAAGAGCCCGTCAGTGTCAGGGAGCCCTGTCTCTTGGCTTACAGCTCCCCTGGGTTTTGTCTGCTCTTCTCATCATTTTAGGGGCAGAAGGGCAGCCCTTTTCCCAGAAAACCAAGACAGGAAAAGGCGAGCTTGCCGCCCAACATGAGCAGATCCCAGGAAAAGGTCAGGCAGACAGGGCCCCCTTCCTGTTTTCTGTAGTCGGTGATGGAATGCCAACAAAAAGTCCTGAGCACTTTACATAGAACAAGAGACAAGGAGGAGCCTCTGACAAGCTTTTAACAGGACTGAGCCTGGGGATGGCCATCCTCACTCTTGGTCACCGCACTGCGCTCTGGGAGGCCATAGAGGCTGCCTATCTGCACCCCAACTCCTCAGCAGCGCCAGAGAAATCCAAGCACCATGGCACACCACATGGGACTGAGAGCAGACAGTCAGGCAGAGGTAGATGGAAGGCAGGGCTGCCCCATCGTAAGCGGAAGCAGCAGACGAGACCTCCCCTCCACTGCCTTCTGAATGCAACTCCCAGCCCGTTCATTAGTAGCTGCCCCTCTGAGACTCCTGCAAGGCTGGACCTCCAGGGCTTTGTTCATTCAATCGCTTCCAACCAGTCTTCTTATAGGGATTAGCCGTGAACTCTCTAAAACCCAAAGGGCTAAGCAGGGGGCATGAGCTAGTTAAGCTCCAGAAACTCCCAGACCCAAGTAAGGAGGGGGGAACCCCCTAAGACACAGATCATTTATTTAGCACTTACATATACCAGACCTAGTGCAAAGGTAGAGAAGAAAAGTTTATTAATTCACAAACACTAAGCCATGCAGCATGTGTCAGGGCCAACACAGGGTACTGTGGACAACAAAATGTCTGAGACCAGTGCCTGCAGCAACTTAGCTCCAAATACAGCCACACTGCACAGTGATGTGTTAGTCAATGGATTGTGTGCATGACAGTCTATGACAGCTCCCCATAAGATTATAAGGGAGCTGAGAAGTTTCTACTGCTTAGTGATAGAAATTTTTGATAATATGTCTTGGCGCCTGTGGCTCAACAGGCTAAGGTGCCAGCCACGTACACCTGAGCTCGCGGGTTCGAATCCAGCCTGGACCTGCCAAACAACAATGACGGCTGCAACCAAAAAAAATGGCCGGGCGTTGTGGCGGGCACCTGTAGTCCCAGCTCCTTGGGAGGCGGAGGCAGGAGACTCACTTGAGCCCAGGAATTGGAGGTTGCTGTGAGCTGTGAGGCCACAGCACTCTATCCAGGGTGACCGCTTGAGGCTCTGTCTCAAAAAAAAAAAAATTTTTTTTTTTTTTTTTTATGAGATCCTGTGTAGGCCTAGGATTAATGTGTGTTTATGTCTTTAACAAAAATGTTATGAAGTACCAGTAAAATGCATTTTGAAAATAGAAAAAGGTGATAGAATAGCACAAAGAAAAAGTATTTTTATACAGCTATGCAGTTTTAAACCAAGCATTATAAAAGCCAAACAGTTCTAAAAAAATTAAGTTTATAAGGTCCAAAAGTATAATAAAGTAAGGTTGCTTTATTACTAAAGAACAACATTTTAAAATAAATTTAGAGTAGCCTAAGCGCATGGCGTTTGTGAAGACAACAGCAGTGCGGGGTCACGCCCCAGGCCTTCACACTCATTCAGCACTCACTGCATTCAGCAACTCCCAGCGCCATTCCTGCAAAGTGCCCTCCACAGATGTGCCATTTTTTATCCTTTAAACTGTATTTTTACTGTACCTTTATTTTAGATATGTTTAGATACACAAATACTTTCCACTGTGTTAGAGTAGCCTGCAGTATTTTGCACAGTACGATGCTGCCGGGGTTCGTAGCACAGGCGTGCAGTAGGCTATGCCATCTAGGTCAAAGGGCACTCTATGTTTGCAGAATGATGACATCAACTGACAACGCATTTCTTAGAATGCGGCCCTGCCCTTAAAAGAGGCATGGCTGTACAGGACGGTGCCACAGGCAGGCTCTGTGTGGTGTTAGCGCTTCGGGACAACTAGTGCTTGTCTGATGGGGTCTCAGGCCTGTTTGCTGAAGGCCTCCGTGGAGAGGCTCTGTATCTATGCACCGCCCACCCCATCTTGGTTTTGGTTTCTAGATCAAGGGAAGCTGGCTACTAGGCTCACGCGTAGGAGAGAGGCGCCCTGGGCTCCTTGTGCGCCATCTGGTCTGGTCAGGGCACAGAACTCGAGGTGGGCACACTGCCAGCTGCTGCTCACAGGCTAGATAATAAGTGATGTGACAAGCTTCTCCGAGGGCCAGGCATGAGCCCTGAGAAGTGCTGGACAAGAGTGGTAGAGGTGGGGGAGGGGATCTCTCTGGGGACGTGGGCGCGCTGCCAGAGAAAGTGAGGCATTGCTCCGGTTGGAAAGAGCTTTGCGAAGCACTGAATCCAGCCCAGCCTCAGGGCACCCACCTGCTTACTGGGAATGGGCGAACAACACTGCCCTTTTCCAAAACCTATTCCAATGCCTTGCTTTCAAGCCTTCCTCTTCCAACTGGACCCATCTCCCAAGGAGGAAGCTGCAGGTCTAAGTGGCCAGGCTGGAGCTAAAGGCGTGATCTCATTTACCATAAGATTTCCAATACTGCCTCACCCGTGGAAAAACCATGACAAAACACTAATAAAGTAGGGGGCCCTGCTCAACCCAAATAGATACTGCTCAAATCCTAACCCCAGGACCTGTGAGTGTGACTTTATTTAGGAATAGGGCCACTGAGGCTGAAGTTAAGGATCTCAAGATGAGATCATCCTGGATTTAGGATAGGTCTTCAATCCAACGACCAGGGATCTAACACAAGAGAGAGGGGCACACGGACACAGGGAGAAGGCCGTGTGAAGATGAAGGCAGAGAGTGAAGTAATGTGTCCACAAATTCAGCGACACCCAGGATTGCCAGCAGCGGCCAGAAGTTAGGAGGGGCCGAGAAGGGATTCTCCCTCGGTCCCTCCAGGAGGAATCAATCCTACTGGCACCTGGATTCCAGAACTGTGAGAGAATCAAGTTTAGCTGTTTTCAGCCACCCAGCTGGCTGTACTTGGTTACAGCAGCCCCAGGAACTACTACAGCGGAGGCCCTCTGCAGCCAGGTGCCTCCGGACGAGATTATGGTGATGTGAGCTTGGAATAACCATCTCCCAAAGAACAAGTGTCCCGACATGGATGGAACGACAGGCCACTTCCGCCTGTTCTCTTCTGCCATGGGTGCCAGATGGGGTCACCCAATGGGATGTAGCACACCCAACAGGCACCCTGTATCTTGTTTCCAAAGTCGTCTGAAGGCCACCACCCTTACAGCAACAGGCTTGGGGTCAGTGAAGGATTGAGTTCAGCCTTTTGTTTGATTTTTAACTCACAGAAAAACTCCATTTATTCTTCAACTCTCAACAGAGACCTGGAGCTCACAGACTTCATACCCCTGAACGGTAGAAAGGGCTCTGGATTTCAAGGCTCAGGGCTTGATCTCAGTTTCCCAGTCTATGGAGTAACTTTGCCACCCTCAGGACCGCTATATGAATCAGGGGTGTGTGCGCACACACACATGTTCACACTTACACAGGACCCCAGCACAACACTCAAAAGACGGCTACATTTTTTCAATGGTGATCATTGGGCAATGTCCAAATGCAGCTTGATCACTCACCAGCCGTGTGACCACAGGCAAGTCACTTCCCCTGTTTCTTCATTTCCCCCTCTGTAAATCTAGGGCTAATACTATATATCAGAATTATAATAAGAAGAGGAGACAGATGCCACGAGCCTTCAAGGCTGGGCTCAGTTTGATGGTAGGCATTATCTGTAATCATTATCAGAGCTAGGTCCAAATGTTGAGCTCTGTTAGTTTTCTGCTGTCACCCAGGGCAAAGCCCATTTCCCTTCTGCACTTAAGCGTCCTCGTTTGCTCACTGAGGAACAGGATGACTCTGACAACCCATGCAGCCGCTGATGAACAGGGATTCACTGTACAGATGGCCCAGGAGGGTCTGCGGGAACTTGCACCAAGAGGCAAGTCCCCATCAATGTCTGGGCCCCGCTCCCCGGCTTCTTCACCACACACAGGCTCATTAGCTGGGCCCAGAGGGGACTGGGCTTCCGTGCATGAGATGGGACCCCTGGAGGAAATCTGTCTCTCCGGGACACTGTGTCACCAACGGACTGGTCTGCTGGTTTTTTCCCCCGTACTTCTGGGGAGACAGGCAGGTCAGCCTCTGGGACCCTCTCTGTGTTCTGATCGAAAACCCACTCCATTGTCTTTCTCCAAGAACTTCCTGTGATGCTTGTTGTCACCAATCTTAGTTGTCCTCAGGAAAAAGCAAGCAACTTAAAAGTAGTAAGCAAACATACTCCAGAGCTAGCTTTTCCCAGCATCCCTTTGCTCAGTGAATGATGTGTTGCTGGATACAGTGGAGAGGGGGTGTGGGTGCCACCCTTTCCTCTGCAGCTTGGCCAGAGCCCAGCCTTCTCTGTAGTCCGGGTGGCATGTCAGGGCTCCAGCACCTTTGGCCTGCTGCAACACGGAGTTGAGGTTGGATTCCGTACCTGCCAGGCTTCCTGGATCAGGCACAGCACAGCGCAGCAGAGAAGCACACACAACAGACAAGAGCCACTGCCAAGGCACGGGCTGCCTTCTAGAAGGCCAGGGACAGGGAGAAAGTGACATGTTTTCTCCATCCATTATTAGAGAATTAACTGGGTGACATGATAAAAATTGAAAGCCAAATACTTCCAGGCACAAAAATGGTAAAGAGGTGAGTTTATTATCTCTCCACATAACTCTGGATGCTGGAGTTTACCCTCAGGACCCATGAAGTTCAGATTCTCCTACACACCCGAGTCAGGCTACTAGGAAGAGGATGATGACAAGAGAGATGCCTTCTCTCACCAGTAGGGGACAGTAGTGAAGGTCCGCAAAGACCCACTCTGGATATTATGAGTGCAATCGCAAACAGCTTGAAAGAGAAATTATAGGGAACATGGCTTTGGAAAAATAAACACTCTCATTAACACCACACAAGAGGAAAAAAAGAAAGAAGAGTGTCTAGTTTAAATGGGAAACTCTTAGGTCAACTTAGAATTTCTAGTAACAGAATGACAGAGTGAGTGACCTGTTTTAAGAACAGATACAGAAGAGTGGCGGAGACCTCTAAGCAAAGGGTTGGTCCTGCTGCGGCCCAGAAGGGACTGAGGTTACAAAAAGTAAAGATCTCACAAAGATATTTTTGGAGTAGGAAGCAGCAGCAGCAAAAGATGGGTCTTCAAATTTAGAGCAGATGGTTCAGCAAGAAATCATATTCACTTATCTGTACTTCTGTTTATTTTCTTTCTCCTTCAAAGAGTATTCTTCGACCCCGAAAGGCAGAACAAATGTGATTATGAAGGAACCAGACCCAGAAATAAAGGGGGTAAAAAAAGACACGTTCATGTAACTTCAAATCCCCTTGAATGCCTAAGGTAGGGGATGCAGACAAAATTGTAGAGACACACAGGGATGGCATGGAGAAAGATATGGAAAAAGAAAGAAATACCACAAGACTTACACTAGGCAACCGTCCAGTTCTTAATGATTCATCAGCAGATTCTGGAAATGTTATTGGCAAAATTACAGAGTAAAGTTAACCAACAGTTTGTGGATTTTTTATTTTTTGAAACAGAGCCTCAAAAGCTATCCCCCTGGGTAAAGTGCCGTGGCGTCACAGTTCACAGCAATCTCCAACTCCTCAGCTTAAGTGATTCTCTTGTCTCAGCCTCCCAAGCAGTTGGGACCCGCCATAATGCCCGGCTATCTTTTGGTTGTAGTTGTCATTGTCTGGCAGGCCGGGGCCAGATTCGAACCCACCAAGCTCTAGTGTATGTGGCTGGCGCCTTTGCCGCTTGAGCTACAGGAGCTGAGCTGGTTTGTGGATCTTAACGAAAAAAAAAGTTGGCAACGAATATGAGTGCAAATGGATATTCTGCAAACAAACTGAATCTGACTAACCTCTCCTATTTCATAAGGCTACTAGTTGGAATAAACCAGGGTAAAGCTGACAGTGAATCTCATCTAACAATGTCTTTCCTGGTAATCTGGAAAGAAGGGGCTGCAAGCACCGACTCATCCACTGGTGGGGACAGCCAGTGGGAGAGGCCAGCAGTGGCCCCATCCTTGCCTTATCTGCCAAGGCAGATCTTTTTGTCAAACGGAGAATATGAGCTGGAGTACATGAGTCAGGACCATAGCAGGTCACCCACAGGCTACAACAACAAAGGGCAATCCATACTGTGAGAATGAACACAGAAAGTTCTGCGTTAAAAGAACAAAAACTACACCAGGACGGAACAGGGAGCCTCGACTAAGAGGGGTTTCAGTTAAACAAGACCTGGGATCTTGTTTGCCTGACTACAAGTTCCGTTTGGTGCTACAGCTGTTAAAACAAACAAGCAAATACTATTTATAGAAGTATACAGAGGGAAAAAAGCATTCCTTATAGCCACTCATTTAATCTTCAGAATAGCTCCACAAACAAGATAGGCATAAAAATATCCCCATTTTCATACAAGGTGAGTATAGACCATGTCATAGTGTCAGAAGGTAAAAAAAATGGCTCAAAAAAGACAGTGCTCTTGACAGGATGCAATGAGAATGGCATTTAACTTCTATGTCCTTCCTCCCCCAAACCCACAACCCCAACATAAACACGAGAAAAAAATATCAGGAAGCCACATGGCGGGACCTTCCACAAAATACCCTACCAGGACTCCTCACAGATATCAGAGTCATTGAAAACAAGAAAAGTTAGAACAACCCAAGTGCCCGTCAACCCATGAATGGATTCATAAGCTGTGGTGTATGTAGACCATGGAATACTATGGAGCCATAAAAAAAGATGGAGACTTTACACCTTTTGTATTAACCTGGATAAAGTTGGAGAACATTCTCTTTAGTAAAATATCTCAAGAATGGAAAAGTATCCAATGTATTCAATAGTAATATGAAGTGAAGTTTTCTCACACACGAGAAAAACTCCATTTAATTCAAATTTGGGGGAGGGGAGAGGGGATTGGTGTGCTCCCACCTAATGGGCACAATGTAAGGGTATGCAGCATAGTGGCGGGACACAACTACGACAGGGACCTTACCTAACAAATACAAACACCATAACCTAATCGTTTTTTAAATTTCAGATTAATATGAGGACACAAAGTCTGAGAAAGCCTCGCAGCCAAGGAGGAATCTCAAGAGATGATGACTAAATGTAACGTGATGTCTTCGATGAAATCCTCAGAAAGGAAAATGATTTTACTTTAAAACTAAGGACATCTGAATAAAGTGTAGACTTTCCATAATAATGTATCAATAGTGGTTCGTTAATTGTGACCAATGCATCGTATTAATGTAAGATGGTAACAATGGTAGAACCTGGGTGTGGGGTCTATGGCAATCTTCACTGTCTTCACAATTTTGTGAATCTACTGTCAAAAAATATACAAAAGGGAGATGGGGCTCTGAGGAGCCACATTCGAAACTACAGTCCTGTGTGTGAGACTCTGACGTCTGTGTCCCCCACCCAACTGTGACCCCAGAAGCGGGACTGCACCAGTCTTGTTCACTGTGACATCCCACCTCCTGGCACGTGGGAGGCAGGTGTGAATAAATGACACGAACAAAGTAGGGGACACAAGATACATCTTAAAACATCTGAAGGACGGTTGAAAAAGGCTGAACCCAGTTTATTTTAGATCATTCTAGAGTGGAACTGTCCAACAGGAGCGTAACGAGTCAATATGTAATTTCAATGTTTCCAATAGGTATGTTATAAAGTTAAAAAGGAAAAGGAAAAGCTAATGCTAACATATTTAACTCAATATATCTAAAATGTTATCCTTTTATCAAAAATATAAAAATATATTACTATCAATATAAAATACATTTACGTATACATGTAAGTTGATAAATTGAGAAACATACAGAATATGTTAAGTCTTCCAAAGCCAGTGTGTATTTCACACTGGTCAAGAGCTCAGCAGTTACCTGCACAGTGGGTACCATGTGGGACAGCACAGCTCTAGAAGGCAAAACCAGAACTTGGAAATTATGCGGGGCCAGCCTCCCCTTGGGGACTGGATTTTAGCAGCGAACCATGTGTGGATGTGGCTGTAACAACGGACTTGGAAAGACACTCTTCCCAGGATGAAGGTATCTATGCTGATGGTGGGTAACTCCCTTCTGGAAATCCCTGAGAAAGAACTCTCATTGGCTTGGCATTTAACCTGAATGAGCGCTGAGGTCCCCTCCAACTCATATAGCCGAGGGTGGAATCCACACCCTGGAAGCCTGATGCCACGGTAACCACCATCTGCCTGATGCTTACAGAAAGCAGAGGTGACACACCGTACATGCAACCTCTCTTGTGGTGCCGCTGAGTGGGCATTACCACCCTCTTTGTCCTGAGATGAGAAAAGCTCGAAGTGGACAGAGAGAGCCTTACAGAGGTGCTGACCCTACCCCAAGGTGGAGGACAGGAACACAGGCAACCAGTTAGGGGCAGGCGTTCTGTCAAAGGCCCCACACCGGTCACACAGCAGCTCGGGGTCAGGAGGGGTTGGGGTTTTAGCAGTGACCAGGGCAGGGGCAGTGTGCGGACACTGCTCTGGCTCTGAATCCAAGGACCTTGGAGTCCAGAGTTTGCTTTACTGACAGTGGCTGTGTCACCCTCATAAGGTCATCAACTGCTCTCCAGAACATCTGCCCAAAATAGCACTGACATCTGGATGTTAAAAAAAAAAAAGGAGTCACCACTGTGAAATCATCTGACCCTCAGCATGTAGCACTTTTGTTTCTGTCCAGCTTGAACTAAGAGGGGAAGAAACCATCAGTGGAAACGCACCATCTTCTCAGAACGGCCGCTGGCTTCACGGCTGCTCTTGCTGTTTCTGATCTCTCAAAGACAAGCACAGACCCAGCACACGCTAGAAAGCCGGTGGTCTGTTCTGCCCAAGACAGGATCAGAAAACAAGATCGCATTACTCCAAAGCCCCTCCTTGATTCCTAATCCAAGCTGAAGTTCCTGGTGTTGGCACACTCTCCCTCCCTCATCAAGCTTGGCTCCCAGCTCCTTCTGCTTATTAAAAAACAAAAACTATCCCCAACACACATACACCTCAACTCCATTTCTAAACCTATCTAGCTCCAGAGAGCAAATCTTTGTGCACTGTGTACTCATAAAACCCACAGAATACAGTCTAAGAGCTCCCAGAAACTCCCCCTCTCCCCTCCTATGCAGTCCGGGTATGGACACATGACCCAAAAGCTGTTTCCTGAGACGGACACACTCACTAGCCTCGGAGTCTTCACCTGTACTGTTCCCTCTCCTGAAATCCCGCCATCCACCTCCTGACCAGGCAAATCACACCTCTATTTCTAGTTCCAGCTCAGATGTCACCTCCCTTGTGAAGCAGAGACCCTGAACATTCTATGTTCCTTACTTCGTTCACCTGATTGTTTGCACCTCTATCGGGGGATGAGACCAGACGCAAAAGAAATGCACAACATAATTGAGGGTAGTAATAAATCATGAAACAATCACAACAGAGGTGTGTGACAGGGTGATGTGGGCAGGAGGCCAGTCTGGAAGGGTCGTCAGAGAGGTCTGCTCTGCAGAGGTGGGTTTGAGCTGGGGCCCGATGTTCTGCACAGGGGAGACCGGAGTGTGAAAGTGTTAGACCACTGTGAGCTTGATGGATTTTAAGAACAGCAAGTGAGGCTGGGGGGCTGCGTCACCACTGGCAGGAACAGATCCGGAGGGCACAGGTCAAAGAGGAAGGCAGGCTCTCTCTCTTGGCTGTGATAAGCAGCCTGGGTTCTATCTGAAGTGGAATGAAGAACCACTGGATATTTTAAGCAGGAATATGATCTCCTAGATGACTGGGCTGCTGAGTGACTGGACGCAGGGGATAGTGGTAGGTGGTGAGGGCCAGCACAGTGAGGAGGAGACGGTGACAGGTGATGGGTTAGGACACAACTTGGAGATAGAACCAAGAGTATTTACTGATGGGCAGGATGCCGGGAACGAGGGTGAAGGCTTTTAACCACTTCCCCACCATCCCAGTGTGGGCTCTTGGAGAGCAGAGGCCACTTCCTGACTCTGGGTGCAGGCGCCATGCCTCCACATGTGTGGCACTGTGACAACATCTCTGCACAAAGCCCTACAAGGGGCTCCCCAGATGTTTATTGAGCTTACACTACACTGCTCTGTCAACAGTCTGCTCTCAAATAAGCCATTCTGCTGTGGCCCAGATCTCCCCAAGAGTATGGGCCAGGCAGAGTGCTCAGCCCACAAGGGTGCACAAGCTATACCCACTGAATGTCCACCAAGGCCCTGACGGGGCTGCAGGTGCCAAAAGCTTCAATACTGAGAACAAAGGCAGCATCACTGGGAAAAGCCCATGAGCCCAGATGCAAGAGCCCCTGCTCATTTGCATGTGACCACCACTAACTGGGTTGGTTAGAGATCCATCCCACTGACTTCTGGACAAGTACCCCTGGAAATACCCTAACCACCACCAGAGGGTTTGGACATCAGGGGGCCTAAAGGATTCATTTCAAGCTGGAGGAAATTCCAGCAACATTCACTGCTCTTTCGATTATGAAATCGCTTTAAGAGGTTCCACGAGCAACTTGTGTTTTTGCTCAGAGATGCCAGTCACTGTGCATTTACTAAGCTGTCACTTCTCTCTCCCTTGCTGTGCCTGAAACAACTCTGAATATTTCCTCCCACATGTCTTCCTGAATGGCCCCGGATGTCAGTAATCTCTTGGAAATTGGCCACTGCTGCTGTTAATGTCTGGGCTGTCAGACCCCTAACAGCCCTTGGATTTGTCATGGGCTATTAACTAGCTAACTCTTCATTAAGTGTTGGTCAAGATCAATTTCGGGGGGGGGGGGCCGGGCTGATCTGGCTCCACTTGTTTGCTAAATAGAACAAACAGATGTGTCTGCTCTCATCTCCAGCACTTTCACTTTGTAGGATACTGTGGCCTGGGCATTAGTCGGTAAAATTATTGCCCCAAGGTGTTGGGCAGAAATTGGCCTCCGTTTCCATGGTGACAACAGAGCAAAGGGTAGCTAAGGGGCAGTGGTGAGAGCTGAGGGGTATAGGGAAAGCCAATCATTTCTTCTCTTCACCTACCCCACCCTGAATACACCCTGATGATTGGCCAGGGAACAAGCAACTCACCCAAGCTGAGCCAATCACATTGTTTCTCTTGGGAAGTGAGGAGATTTAATAAGGTTGGGGGCCCGAGGCTGGCACTGAAGCTGGGGGAAACGGGGAGCAGGGACCAGGAGAAGCCACTGTGCAGAAAGATGCAGGCATGAGCTCGCTCATCGTGCACTAAAAGACAAGAGGAAAAATTTGGCTCCCAACCTTCTGATTCTAGTTCTATGTGGCCTAGTCAGACCTCTTTCGGCTCTGTGCTGCCTGTAAACTATCATGCTGTATCCTTAAAATAAACCCTGCCACTGGGTTCTTTTCCCTTGCAACCACACATCTCAAAGACAATGGGCGTTGACGTCAGAGCAACCTGGAATCAAATCGTGGCCCCGGAGCTTGGTTTCTATCTACTCATGTGCAACCTCTCTGGCCTCAGCTTCCTCATCTGTAAAACGGGACTAATGCCAATCATTTCATGGAGTTACTGTGAACATTACATGAGCCACTATAGGTGAAACAACTTTGCCTTACGGTAATAAATGATCTGCTGAATGGACACAATGCTCAAAAGTGGTGGTTCTCAAGGCAGGAAACAAAAAAAGTACCTCCCCAGGGGACATTCACCATGTTTGGAGATAATTTTGGTTTTCACATGGGGTGGGTGCTACAGGCATCTAGTAGATACAGGCCAGGGATGCTACCAAACATCCTCGGTGCACAGGCAGCTCCCAATAACAACATTTTGCTCTAAAACGTCAATACTGCTGAGGTTGAGAAACTCTACTACAAAATCTGGATTATTCCCAGAAACAGCACTTACCATTGACGACGCAGCCACTTTTTATACCGGCAGGACAAGGGGGCAGAGGGGAGCACTAGCCCAATTTCAGCATTAGATGGTGGTACTGCAAACTCAACTATATCAGAATCAGCTGCTAAGTCCCCATCCTGATGGGCAAGGTCGGGGGGGCAGCAAAAGCCCAGGCAAGAGTAAAATGGGGGTGTTGGGGTTGGATACTGAGGTTCCGGGGAGGTCTGTGGCAGCCTGAACAGACTTCAGATACCGCTGAGGGTAAGAGCAGAGAAGTAGTTCCTGTACAGAAGTGACAAAGGCTGGCAAGGTGGCAGCCCCCGTCCTGGCAGATGGCTGTGTTCCTTTAGGGGCAGAGAGGTCACACCGGCCTACAGTTCAGTGAGCAGGTCTTTGTCCTGGAGACCCAATTGCAGGAGGAAGGGAAGAGGCTCAGGCTTACACCTAGACTAATCGCTAAAAGCACTCTGGACTTCAAATGTAAAAGGTGAATGATTTGAATTATACAGGTTTTGAAATTTTAAATAGAAGGGCCAAAGACACAGAAGTTAACCTCATGACCTTTCATCTAATATCTTTTTAATGGCCTAAGGTTGTGGGTTTCAATGTCTGATACCCAACTAGCAGCATCAGTATCACTGGGAACATGTTAGAAATGCAAATTCCCAGGCCCCTCGCCAGCCCTATTGAATCAGAAGTTCTGAGGGAGGGCCCAGCAAGCCACGTTGGAACCAGCTCTCCAGTGATTCTGTAGTTTGAGAATCACTTGCCTAAAAAAAGTTCAAGGTCGGGCAGTGCCTGTGGCTCAGTGAGTAGGGCATCGGCCCCATACGCCAGAGGGGGCGGGTTCAAACCCAGCCCCGGCCAAAAACTGCAAAAAAAAAAAAAAAAAAAAAAAAAAAGTTCAAGGTCATGGGCAAGGAAAACCCTGGGGAATGAAATCCTAAGCTGGGGCCGCCCCCTTCCCATAGCTCTGCTCTCCAAGTAAATCAAGGCACTGGCAGGAGCATTGCAAAGCTCTGCGGCTAACTGTCCAGTACCGATGAGCTGCTAGAAAAAAATAACCTGTTCTGCATTTCAATATACTAATAGTTACAGATTCTGATACATTCACAAAGAAAAGTCTAAATAATAAAGAATTTTTAAAGACCACTTTTCTCTCCCTACCATAACCTGTCTGATATAGCTTTACCCTAACACTGTAGATGCCCATTGAACCTCTCAGCTTCATTTGTAAAATGAGAACGTCCCTTCCACCTCTAATTAGGTTTAAGATTAACCCTAAAGTGTATGTCAGATACCTAAGAAGATCTTGCCATCCAGTTGAGAAATGATAGTAAAATAAAAGAAACCATCCGTTTCCTTCATTAACTCTTAGTGCTTGCTCATAGATGAAACGTCCGTGCACCCTGCCCCAGTTTTGTGGCCGATCTGCGTATTTCCTTCCACCCACCCACAGCCCTAAGGCCTAGCCAGGTGTAGGAGGCTGGCTGTGGTCAAGGAACAAGGTGAAGTCAACTGGCCTCTGTGGAAAGCAAGCAAACACATGCTTTTGGCCAACATGACAGCCCAAATAACCAGGCCAAATGACTCTTGACTGATCCACAGCTATAAAAACCGTACAAAGGTGGTCACATAGAAAATGAAAACATATCATTAACTGAAAACAGCACTCACGCTAGTCAGCCTGTTCCATCCCTTCCCTTATCTTCTAATCACTCTATGCCACCTGAGTCATCCTTCTAAAATACACACCTTAGAACCCACTGACCACTTCCTATAGCTTAAAAGCTCACCTGACACCCTAGGTATGGATGCTGCTCCTGTAACGAGGCATCGGCTTTTTACTTTTTCTTGGCCTGTCCCATGCCTGGTTCCTACCCATGCTTTGCCCTCTCACTTCGGTCTTTTCACATCTTGGTACACAACATCCCCACTGCATAGAGTGCCCACCTGCCTCCCCTGGCAAATTGGTGAATTCCTATTCAGCCTGTGAGGCTCCACTGAAGTTGCACTTTCCCTGTGGTGCTGTCTCTTTAACTCCCACTCCCACGCTTCAGTTGGTAAATAACCCACTTCTCTGGGCTTTGTTGGACACGAGCAAAGCTGGGTTCCTCTGTGAGCACCTCCGAAGCAGGTGGTGATTCTGGAAGCTCCCGGCACAGCCTGGCTCAGGGCTGTTCAGCGCTCAGGAGGTGAAGGAATGAGAGCTAGGGAGCCTCAGTGCCTCTTCCCTACGCCAACTGGCCCAATCATCTGGGTGCTGCAGACATCATTTTTTAGATGCCATAACAAAACAGCCATAGTTAATTCAAGTCATCCCCCACTTTTTTCTACAACTGTCAACATCCCTTTCCCTTTTAAAATTAATTTCAGGTTCACTAGGCAAGATGATCTGAGTAGGTTTTGCACAGCCTCTGCCTGGCACATTTTTGACACTGTGTGAATGTTAAATGGCAGCAATGAAAAGAAGAGTAAAGGGTTTGTGTAAAGAGATGCCAATAACTCAGTTATGGGAAACAGCATGTACTACTGAAACCATCTGGCAACCCTTCAGAGAGCCTTAAAGAAACCCAGAGCCACGTGGGGCTCACCTGAGGGCTCAGATGTCTCACCTGTTCCAAGGTGCATTCTGCTCTCCATTTAGTTTGAAGCCAAGTCTCACGGCCATTTAGATAAATAAACTCCCAACTCCTCCCTGCCAACCCTCCAATCAAATGATCAGAATGTGCTCAGCATCACTTAGTAGAAATCCACTGCATACAGATGGCCTAAAAGATGAAAATTAAATATTTGAATGTCATTTCACTTACCCTCTGTGTTTATATGCTTCAAAGTCTGAGTGCAAAAAAGCATCACATTCGATTTAATGTTTGCAGCAACCCCTTGAGATGGCTATTACCAGGGAGAAGGGAGAAATTCCAAGGTCAGCTGGGTCCTAGGCCCAGGACGCAGAGCATGTCAGAAAGAGTGAGGTATAGGATTGCTCAAACCAGCAACACCTGAATCAATACTAGCACCTGTCAAACATGCCACTTCCCAGGTTACAATCCCAGACTAAGTCAATTTGACTTTCTGAACATGGTTTCTGGAAATGTCACTTAAAATACCTCCTCAGATGTTTTCTGATAAGAGTGGCAATAAAAGACTGAGGCCCATTCTGGTATCCTTAAGAGCCACCTCCCTTGACATTTAGTAGCCTTAGCTACCCTAATTTCCTGAGATGGTCTAGTATGGCCTGGGCAAGGGGAGAGGCTGACAGTATGGTTGGGGTACATAGCGCTCATCACTTCTTCCTTAAACTTCAATGCACAGGCAGGGGACCAAGCAGGTTCTCAGGAAAGTAGGATACTAGGTGTCACTGTGAGAGGACACTAAATGTCACTGCAGGACACCACTCTGGGAATGCACATGAGTTTATAATTCATCATTCCACTTTGATTACCCAATCTACGTCAAGATCTCAGGAAGGAGGCTCTTAAGTGGGAGCATGACAAATATGCCACTAGGCATATTTCTGCCTTGGGCCACTAGGAAATTGGGGGTGTGAGGGGTTGCTAGAATATGTCTTGGCACTATGAATTCAAATCCCCATGAGAAATCAGGATCCCCCAAATTCACTAGCCTGGCATGATAACAAATCTCCAGATGGAACCTGAAATATTCAGAGAACTGAATGTATGCCTGCATGAGAAAATGTCTGCTTTCCAGTAGACATAAGTTTTTGAAATATTTGGCTTTTTTGAAGAGATTAGCATCGTATTTCTACTCACCTTAATGAAGTTTGGCATCCAAATTACATCTGTCCTTCTAAACCATCAAGCTTCCACATTCACATGCATTTTCCTTTTACTTTTTTGACTTATAGAATGCAAAAAATGAACACAACAATGCTTGTGCTCATTAGCTCATATTCCCTCCTGGCCAACCAGCAAGGTTGTTCAGACCGGGACCATTATCTCCATTTTAGAGAAGACAACACGGATCAAAGAGATCAGGAAACCTAGCTCCCTGGTGCCTTCAAGAAATTAGGACATGAACACAGGCCCTCTCATTCCAGTGGACGCTGTTCTTCTGAGAGTCTCACTCACCTTCAAATAGTTTGGTAGGGGCAAAGCAGAGGTGGCCTTTAGCCTCCCATTACCACATGTGTGGGGTTAACTGCCATTCTCGTAACCAGAGACATTAGCAGTTCAATGGCTATGGTGAAAGAGGGACCACCCTGTCATTAAACAGACACCTAGGTGATGGTGTTGACGTCAGGACCCTGTCCCAGTGCTCATGACTAGACTAGGCTGCTATGGTAAGCTGGTGGGGTAGTGGAGAGAGATGAAAAACTAGCTAAAGAGAAGGCAAGTCTTGTGCATCAGTGTGTCTGGGATGCTTCTAATGTCCCAGCCCCCAGATAAACTTCTCAAGTAAGGCAGCAAGAGCTACAGAAAAGTCTTAGGCTATGTCACTACACAGTTGGTTTGACACTGGGGATAAGAATGAAGTGACAGCATGCTTTCAAAACTGGTGTTGTAGCAATGGAAAGACCACTTTAGAAATCTATTAGATCTGATTCACGCTGGGGGCAGGGGTTAAGACTAAGTAGGACCCATGAAACAAGCTAAATCTGTGTATATGGCACGTGACTTCATTTTTGCACTGACTTTTTCATTGAAGGAAGCCTAGAGTTAGAATCAGAAATCTGAGCTGGAATAGCTAGGTTGACCACTTCTTAGAAATGTCACCATGCATCAGCCTCTGAGCCCTGGGTTCCTATCCACTCAGAGTTGTTTGAAAGTTCTGAATGAAGAATGAATCCTCCAAGACATGCCAAGAAGAAAAATCTCGTCTGGCAATAAAACACACCATATGGCACAATCATTATTACCAAAATACCCTCTGGGTGAAAGTGACATGGAACTTCAAGACATCTGATGGTAAGCAACAGAAACAGATCATGGAGGATCAACGCTCTTGAGGGCTCCAGAATACACCTGAGCATCCCAGGGCATACTTCTACAATAAAATACCCTGCAAATACAGGGTATTTTGTTTGGTTCACTTCTATGTCAAATAAAACAGTACCTGGCCCCTAGTGCAGTCAGCCACTATTTATTGAAATAATGAACCTCTACAGCTAGAATCCAGAATCAGAAGTTAAAGTTAACCACAACAACCTCAGAAGACCATTAGGGCCTGTGTTCCTATTGTCTCTTTAGAGGTCACATCCTAATGATCTGAAGGAAAACTGTAATTTGGGGTGTTTCCCCAAACAGTACAAAGCGGCAGTTAAGAACCTACAGAACCCTAAGACTTCAGGGCTGAAAGAAGTCTCTCGGGCCACCTGATCTAACCCTTTTGAAGGGAATGAAGCTAACACCCAGGGAGTAGTAACTGAAGGAATGTTGATTGTTCTTAATAAAAAATAAATAGGGCAGCACCTGTGGCTCAAGGAGTAGGGCACCGGCTCCATGTACCAGAGGTGGCAGGTTCAAACCTGGCCCCGGCCCAAAACTGCAACAACAAAATAAATAAACTTTGATTTTGAAGGAGGCAATGGCCCCTATCAAGATGAGTGAAGCTGAATTAAGCAATGCTCCTGGCTCAGGTGGGGAGGTCCAGGGCTATCAGTTTCTAAATCCTCTGGAGCTAAAGCCCCTTAATTTTTGGCAAAGTAGAGTTTTTGTTTTTTTGTTGTTGTACTGTGGTTTTTTTTTTATTTTTTTTTTTATTGAATCATAGCTGTGTACATTAGTTCAACCATGGGGTACAGTGTGGGGGCTTCACATGCAATCTGAGATATTTTATCAACCCGATTGACATACCATTCATGATATTTTCTCATTTACTATATGAAAAC